>NDGN011468417.1:0-23043 GCA_002564285.1 Tympanoctomys barrerae
CCTAGCGATTTGATTTGAAACCGTCTCATTGCTATTTGTTTATCAATAAAATTATGAAAAAAAAAAGCATCTGTGCCGACACTGCATTGTCTGTGTTACCATGGAAGATGGAAGCATGGCGGGAAGGAATGGATGAGACTTAAATCTGTAGGCCATGAAAAATCAAATAGACCTTCTACCTTCAGCCATTGGCCAGAGAATTCTCCAAAACACCTAGGATTCCATTCACACTATATTTTTGGACAACAGATGTCAGTCACCATGCCAGTGACATGTGGGACACAGTGAAAAGAAAGTGACATGGTCATTTTCAGGTAGGCATTTAGTCTTAGGAAGCTGAAAAGCTCATCTTTCTCATGAGAGGAGTGTCATGAAATACCATTGCATATCTGTTCTTTTATACCAAATGGTGCTGAAAAATTCTGTTATATGCAGACAGTACATACAGAGAATAGTCATAACAAAAGCCAGGTGTGATAACACATAGCAGTAATCCCAGCACTCTGGGAGGCTGAGGCAGGAGAACTGCAATTTCTTGCCCAGCTGAGGAAACCTAGGAATACAATGAGATCTTGTTTCAAAATAAAAGTCCATTTGATCCCCGGTGTACCATGCTGGCCCAGCCCCAGGGGCACACTGAGATGGGGATTGAGACTGGGCTTGGTGGCATACGCCTGTAATCCGAGCACTTGGGAAGGTGAAAACAGGAGGATCGTTACAAGTTTGATCTGTGTAGTGAAAACCTGTAGACCCTGTACTGAATACATTAAAAAAAAAAGTACTAAAATGGCTGAGGTTTTTACTCAGTGTGAAGTTCCTTGGTTCAATCTCCAGTTCGGCCAAAAATAAATTGGTCATCATTTTAAAGGCAAACTGAGAAAGGAAATTTGTTTTCTTTTGTTTTCCAAAACTTTTTCTTGAATCAGGACACTCAATAAGATTGCAGTAAGCATCAGTAGGATTTCAGTGTGAAAGTCATCTCGAATGCATGACTGGTGATCCTTAAGGTAGGAGGAACAGCTCTTAGGGAGTGAAAGGTGGCTGCAGGCCACTGGGTGGGAGAGAGTAAATACAGCCTGTGGATGCTGGGTGAGCTGCATTTCTGTGTGGAAAGAAAATTAGCAAATGAGTGGGCGAAAGGCTTTCTAGGGTCCTGTTCCTTAGCAAGCGTGGGAAGTGTCGCCTTTCATGGTGGCGAGCTGAGTGGCCCTGGCCTTGGAATGTGATGATCTGAATCCAGGCACTTGGCAACTGTGTGACTTTGGGGACATTATCTGTGATGTGGAGACTTACTTTTATGTAGGCAATGTGGGGTGGTGAGAGGAGGAAGAAGCAAACGGATAATTTATAGGGTTTAATCAGTAATTTATGGAAGATTAAAAGGATAATTATATAGTGTTTATTACTGTATGTAGTTTCTAACACAGAGCAAGTGTTTGAATACATGTTTTGCATTATTATTCATACACCAAAAAAAGTAGGAGCTAGAGTTAGAAGATAAGGGTCTCACCACCAACTGCCCTGGTGTGCCCAGGCTGTTCTCATACCATCCCAGAAAGTCCTGAACCCTGGGAAAACCTGGTTCCAGGCAAAGTAATGGCTGAGACTCTCTGTTCTGGCTTTACCATTGACTGACTGTGTGATCAGGTTTCTTAAGTTTGGGCCTCAGTTATTTTTCTGTAAAATGGAGATGATAAAAAATAGATTTCTATGTCAATGGGATAAAATAATTTTTGAGAAGAAATCTTTGTAAGTCAAAAGTTATTTTCAAATATAAATTATTATCCATAGCCCAATTGTCACTATTATAGGGACCCACATTTCTTTGTCTAGTTTTTCTGATTTCCTTTTCCATTTCTGGAGTATTCTTCTACTTTCCATCCGTACTGCCAGTGATATTGCTTGCTTGTTCTCTCTGTTTCTACCTTCAATTCCATTTCCCCCTGATTCCCTAAGTAGCATGCTAACAGACCAGTCACATGTGAGGACTGCGAGTGTAGCTCAGTGGTTGAATGCTGCCTAGCCTACGCGAGGCCCTGGCTTTAATTTCCAACACTCTTTAAAAAAATGTTTGCACTAGTGCCATCCAATATAAATATAATGCAAACTACAAATGCAAGGCACACAGGAGCTTCTAACAGGATAAGTAGTCCTAATAGGTGAAAATATTATCATTATAACACATAATCAACATAAAATTATTCAAAATTTATGGAGTTATTGTTGAGAATCAGTGCATCTCAATTCAGAGCCTGTAACAAGTAGTCAAATTCAAAGGAGACTTGTGGCCAGTGTGTCAGACAACACAGATTTGAGGCTCTGAGTTTTCCACAGTAGATGGCTGCCTCAAGAGCTAAATCCTGTTGTATGCAGCTTACACTGAAGCACAAAGACAGAGGCAACGCAGTGAAAGGCCACACTCAAAATAGACTTGAGTATTCCTGGACTAATTTATGAAGATCTGTATTTAAACACTCTCTTGAAGTCTTGTAAATTGTTTACCTTATATTGGTTAAAAAGTTAGCTCAAAGAAGAGAATCTATTTACTGAATATTGAGAAAATTCTAATCTTGTTTATAGAAAAAGAGGGCTTTTCACTTGGGGGATGGACATAAATGACCTATGGTGTATAAGATCATCTAGTCAGTTGCTGGAGAAAGCTCACTACTTCAATGATATCAGGGCAGTCCAGGCCTCCTTATATTTTTCCCTGCACAGCTGTGGGCATGGGGATTTAATAGGCCACCTAGAATTTTCCTGCCATAGCTAATTATTCATACAGATGGCTTATGACTTAATTAGAGTTCTTCCAGCCTTATCACAAATAAAGACTGTTTAATGAGATGTTCACTGTAATTACTGAAACCTTTTTCATAGCCAAATGTTTTCGCTTTTTTATTCTTTCTCTTCAAATATTTTCCTCCTTCAAGGATTTATGTATATTTGCCTTCTACTAAAGATTTACATATACATGATAGAGCTTTGTGCATCAATTTCACAACTACTCCCCCCTGCCCAACCTCACTTTTTAAAAACCACTTCTTTCACATGCTTCTGACATCAGTATATAGGTTAATTATACAGGATAGTGGTTAGATATGTATTCTAAAAGCATGGGGCTACTCTTAAGGAAATTTTCTTTGTGTCATGAAATAATACCCTTGGCATATGGAAGTAATGCAAGTCAAGGAAGTTTTTAAAAAATCACCAGAGGGGTGGTTAGGGGGAAAGAATAAAGTAGCAGAGCACAGAGGATTCTCACGGAGGAAAAACGCACTGTGGTACTATGAAGAAGGAATGCTGTAATTATACATTTACCCGAACTCGCAGGATGTACGGCACCAAGGATGAACCTTAAGGTAACCTAGGGACTGTAACAGCTGTACCGTGTGCTGTTGGGGGTTCCACAATGGGAGAGACTATGCAGTTATTTCCAGGATTTTTTTGTTACTATAATTAAATATCTGAATCTGGATATTTCATAAAGAATGTGAAGTTAGTTATGGCTATTTAGTTCATGGTTCTGGGAATTCAAGGGTATGGTGGTGCCATTGGAGTAGCCCTGGAAAAGATATCAGAGCTGGCAATGGCAGAAGGATGCGTGAAAGGGGGAGCTTACATGGCAAGACAGGAAGCCAGAGGGATTCAGGGCCAGACTTGCTTTCTTATAGCAACCTGCTCTTACAGCAGCTCACTCTGGATCCCACGGGAGCTGCCCTTAGTACTTCAGAGGGCAGCATCCCCAATGACCTAATGGCTTCCTAGTGCCCACCTCTTGAGGGTCTCAGGACCTCTCAATGTTTTTACTCAGGGATCAAGCTTCTAGCACATGGACCTTTGGTGGACAGATGATATCCAGACCATCACAAGGCATTTAAAGGGGCAGGAGGCAAGTGAGCAATTCCTGTGCTTTCTGTTTAATTTTGCCACACACCTAAATCTAGGGATTGTTTAGATGTATACATAACTGTTTCCAGTGTTTCTAAAGTAGTGATTTTAAAGTTGGCTTGCCGAGACTGAGAAATCCTAAGATTGTCTTTCACCTTCTTATTACGAGGTGTTGGGGGTTGATAACTTGGAGCCCTCCAGAGGCTGCAGTGGGTCCCCTTTAGGTTTCACATCTTTGTGCACTGTGCACTCCTTGGGGGTCATTGTCTATAGTCATAGATAACTGTATATTGGTGAACTTTATATCTCAAGGTCAGACATCATTTTTAAATGTCAAACTCCTCTTCCTAGTGGCTTTATTGAACATCCTTGCCTGTTCCCACAGCTACCTCAAAAGCAATACACGTTGGTTTTGGGTTGCAAGCCATGGAATCTGCTCTTGAGTATGCAAGCAGTAGAGGCCACATTATAAGAATAACTGACAGCTTGTACAGCCTATAAGTACAGGAGGGTGAGACTTGAGCTATTCAGTGGAGTGCCACTCCCAAGGTCACTTCAGTGTTTGTTGAGGACTCCAATGCTGCAATTGGTCACTGTGAAAAATGCTGCACCTTGAACTTTTGTCCTTATTACCCTTGGGTACTATTGATAGGCATCTGAGCTCTTTCTAGTTCATCTTTTTTTTTTTTTTTTTTTTTTTTTTGCAGAACTGGGGATTGAACTCAGGCCACTGCACTTGCCAGGCAAGTGCTTATTCCACTGAGCCATCCACCCCGCTCCCATCTGTTTGTTTTAACTGTATGTCATGTTAGTCTTATCATGGAGTCTTATTTAGCTCCATCTCTGTCCAGGGCTTTTCGTAAGCTGAGTAAAATAAGTAGGTGGGCAATTAGGAATCAATTTTACTGGTTCAATTTGGTAATTCTAATAACTATAGTGTGGTGGTTAAAAATACATATGGATTCTAGTGAAAGTCCCTTAACCAATGGCAACTGGCTAAAGCCATTTAAGCCTAAAAAGCTATTTAGAGGCCTAAAAAGAAAGAAAAAATGCTTCATTAAACTTTAAATCAAAGAAAGCTATGTAAACACTTATGCTCTAAAACTAGCATCGAAAAATAGGGAAGACATTGTCTCCCTGATTTATAAATTGTATCTACAATACCTATTCTCAGTAGATGCAGTTGGGAGATGAAAAGCTATAGGTTTGGGTGTGGAGAGTTGTGGTATAAAAGGATGAACATTCACAGCGCTGAGACCCAGAATGGCAAAGGATGGCTGCCTATATCACACAACATGACAAAGGCAGCACCTGGAGTTTCTTCAACTTTGTAAGAGCTCCATGGATAAAGACTTTGGTTACTGTTTTATAAAAAAAAATTGAATATTTATAAACTTGAAAATATCATCAACAATCATTCTAGCTTTTTCTGTGAATACATATTTGAGAAGTTCTATAAAGCTGTATTTGGCCAGATGTGGTGGCACATGCCTGTAAACTCAACACTGGAGGCTGAGGCCGAGGCAAGAGGATCATTGTGATTCATGGCCAGCTTGAACTACAAAGTGAATTCAAGTCCAGCCTGAACTGTAGAGGAGACTTGGCCTGAAAAAGACACAAACAAACGAACAACCCTGTATCTGTTACTGTCTTAGCCCGGGCCTTAACCACACACCCTGAGTAGCATGTTCCCAGAATCTCGTCACAGGTCTGTCCTGACAGGCTCATGTTCCTTTAGAAACATTTCCTGAAGCATCTGCTTCTCCAGTCAGAAAAGGAAGAGGCTGCATTTTTGGAATGTGTAAGACTATTCTTTAAACTTTGTCAAAGAAGAGAAGGAAAATCACAGGGCCAGTAAAGCTCAGGGCAGCTGAGTTCCCTCTTGCTCTTTCTGCCTTTCCTTGAACAATTCAGCAAAACGATGTCTGCTACCACCACTCCAAGAGTGACCAGCGTACATTCCAGCCGCTCACTACACAATCAACCCTTTCTGCTCACAAAGAGGCTGTGAATTCATGCTCGCGTTCGCACAGTGCCTTTAGCATCTCGTCCTTCCACCTCCCTCGCCCTCGCACCCACACAGAGTGAAAGAGAAACATGGCTGGACTGGTTGTGCTCCCTCGTTGTTGGAAAAGCACTCAGACTTCAGGCCCATAAGCATTTATCAGCCATGCTTAATCCCAACTTTGGCATATTTTGCACACTTGCAATATGTTCATAGACTGTAATAATGAAAAAAAAAAAACAAGATAAAAGAAAGGAGTATGAATTGCCAGAAAGAGAAGGAGGCTGTGAGGATTACAATGAAAAGATAGTGCTGGATGTTTTAAATGTTTAGCTACAACTAAGTTGAAAAGATTTTGGAAGTTGGTTAATCTTTCTCATTTTTCACTTACCTCCTACTCTACTTGCTTAGCAACCATTCCCCCAAAAATGAATCATCATCCTATTGCGAAAAAAGTATTCACCTCCCACGCACTATAGATAGACACACATATGTATGTATTCATACAACATATAATAATTAGAGAACTAGATCAGCCTAAAGACTAGGATAAATAAAATAAAAACCAGTCATATTTACTAGCTAAAGGAAACATCTTACTTGAAAAAAAAAAAAAGATCTCAAATATATTACTAGCACTTACTTTGTCATTTTGTATTTTAAATCAGCTTTTTCTTTGCTACATTAACATTTCAAAGTGACCAGGGCTTCATAATTTGCAAATTCTAGAATACAAAGAAAATGCAAGACTCTTTGTTGAAAATTTAAGGTTTTCAAGATGAGGACAACAGAACTTAAAGTTAAGCATGCATGCTTCCTAGTGTTGGAGCTTGGGTAACTGCCTAGATCATAGGCCGACGAATCAGTCCTGCTGTGACTCCTAAGATTTGGAGTTCCACCAAGATGTTGAATGAATGTTCTCCATTCAACAAAGGTTTGGTTCCCCAGGTGGTACCCACAGGGTTCCCATAGGACCTTTTGGGGGTTAAGCCTTGTGGAAGGACCTTAGGTCAGTAGAAGCATGTCCTGGTATGCAAATGTGTGACCTCATGCCCTTCTTTCTGTCTTTTTTGGTTCCTTTCCAAGAGGTGAGTATTTATATCTGCTGCACACTCCCCACTCTTACCATCCAGCACTCCTATTCCTACTGAGTTTCCCCATCATGGAGTGAAACCTCTACAACCTGAGCTAAAATAAACTTTTCTTGTAGTTATCACAGGTAGTTTGTTACAGTGATAGAAAGCTTAACAACACAACAAGTAAATGTGCAGTCACAGAAAGTAAGGTAACTATGGGACACTAATGAGTGCCAGTAAGTTGTATTGTGTTATTGATGCAAGATGAAGATCAGGGCAGAGTGATAGTTAACTATTGTGTCCACTTGAGGAAGAAATGCCCAATTGATTGGTTTAGCATAGTTCTGGGTATGACTGAATGACTTACTGAAAATGGAGGTTCCACCCTGGTGTGAGTGGCACCAATCAATAGGCTCATAGCCTGAGTGGAATAAAGGAAGGAAAGAAGAAGGAAAGCGCTCTTCTGTTTCTTCAGAGGAACTCCAATCTTCACCTTGGATGGCCACCTCCTGGCTTTCAGTGCAGATTCTTTGGTCTCCCAGCATGGACCCTTTGGCTTCCTGATACAGACTTGCAGTGTGCTCCAGGCCTGGATCCTTTGGATCTCCAGCATGTAAGCAGCCCTTTTGCACTCTTTTACACCTGTTTTTGGGCAGGCATTGTGAGTCTACCTTGTAAATACATAAATAAAAATGGATTTCAGAAAGTTCTATGTATCCCATACATGATAAGGGAGTTAATAAATGCATTAAACTCATACTGATGTTGTGATGAAGTACTATGTCCCTACACCTACCAAAGTTACATCATAGTACTTGATGCAATGTTATAACATCTAGTATTATATTATTAGAAGATCACGTGTTGGTTGAGTCCCTTTTGGATGGAACTTGTTTAGAAATGTTGACTTGTTAGACTGTTCATTTGGACATGGAGAAAGTACGTACCAAGGTAATCTGCTGCCTACAAACACTCCTAGGTATTTTTGGAACTGTGGCAGTTCAGAAGGTGATCAAGTTTACAAATACGAGAATGGAAGTGCTGTGGGTTCTGTGTTACAGGGACAGGATCTCTGGGGATCGTCATGTTCAATGTGTGTATGTAGTCCAGCTCACCACCACTGAGCAGCCAGCTATCACCAGCCTACTCAGTAGTTTTTTGGGGTCTTGGAAACATTTGTGTCCCTTTCCAGGTGGAGGTATTTACTCACTGTAGCTCATCAGAGAGTCAGGTGCTTGCTCCACGTTGCAGTAATTTAACCTTTGGCAAACCAAATATTCTGGCCTTAGTAGCCTTGCAAGACGCCAGTTTAAACTTATAATTTCTTGTACATTCCCTGTGGCATTTAAATACAAGCAGGACTTTTACTGTGATATGAACAAGCTCTGAAATGGGGGCAATTTAAACCCAAACTGTCTCTTATGTAGTTAGTAATGCATTTGAGAAAAAGTGGTGGTCTATTAAAAATTTAAAAAATGAAATGATGACATAACAAGTTTATATTACATTTTGCTTTGCAAAATTTTGAAGTACTTTCTCACCTATTGCTTGTGTATTTCATCTTTAATGTTTGTAAAGTAGTCCTCCTAAGAACCCCTGTACAGTATGCTTTCATTTTTGTATGTGTTCATGAAAAACATGAGCTATTTTACTCAACAATTTTCTACTAATTTCTCTAAAAGTATTGGAAGCTGTGTACAGAATACAAAAATTCACTTATATTTGCTTTAAACAGGAGGTTAGTGTTTTGATGGTATTTTAATTCAAGTATGTTATTAGTCAATGTTACTTTGCAATTTGTCCATGAGCCTCTCTGACTCTAGACTTCAACACAGTCCTAGTACTGTTTGTGCCTTGGAGACCACTGTACAATGCTGTGTTAGAAGTTCTGAAATCGAGAAATTCTCTTTGGTTGACATCATCCCTCAGAGAATTCTAAGAGCTTCCAAAACATTGGAGGTATTTTAGGTTGCCCTGTTTTACCTGAAACCCAACCACAACATTCTCCTTTGCACATGCAAATGCTAGAAATACAGATTGCAGAGCCGCAGAGATAGCTCAGCAGACTAAGCGCTTGCCTAGGCAAGCACAAGGAGCCGGGTTAGATCCTGGTACCGCAAGCTGGGCCAGCCCCGCCCTGCAGCGCTGAGTCAGCCATTGAGGCCAGGCGTGGTGGAGCACACCTATAATCCCAGCTCTGGGGAGGCTGAGACAGGAGAATCAGTCTGAGTCTGAGTCTGAACAATCAGTGAGACCCTATACCAAATACATAAAATTAAAAAGAAAGAAAGAAAGAAAGATTGCTCAGAATTCCAGCCTTTATCAGCTGTGTGATCTTTGGTGAATGGCAACCTCCTACAACTCAGTTCCTTTATCAGTAAAATCTCACTGATACAGATTTATAAGAATGAAATGGATGTGAGTCATCCAGCAGTACCTAGTGTAGTGCGGGTACAAACGAAGTTTGAATTCCTGCCTCTCTCATTTCACATTGTCTCTTTTCATTGTCTCATGTTCCCTAGTAGCTGACTCAGCTCAAAGCCTAGGATAATTAGGAATCATTTAAAGCTTTTTGAATGCAAAGATAAGCTATTATCTTGGTGGCAGAGTAGCTAGGATTATAGACTGTCAGACTGTCTAGTTTGGAATCCAAATGTTACTTGTCAGCTGTGTGACTTAGGGTAAACCACTTAACCTCTCTGATTCTGTTTCCAACTCAGTAAAATTAGGAGAAAAACATCACTATCTTACAAGGTTACTATGAGGATTGAGTCAGTGCGTACTTATATACTAGGACTACATAACAACCAGCTAACAGTCCAGATCTCTTATTTACCAAGAAAAACAGAGCTGAGGAATAAAGCACAAATTATATTTTCTAGGCAGAAGAATCCTTTAAAATGCTTGCAAGGGTTGAGTCATAAGCCCAAGATATGCTGCATCAATTGAGGAACAGACTTATGATCAAAATAAAAATAAATAATTTTTTTTCAGTTGTCCATCTGGATCACTTATTAACATTTTATATTGAAATTAATGGGGGCCATGCGAAAAGTATTGGTTAAAGGCTGCTCAAGAATCTCAAATAGTCAGTGTTTCACACAACTTCATCCTGTTTTACTTGATGTGTAAAAAGCGATCTTGCTTTATTTTCCACATTATGTCTGTTGCTGACTCAGGGCATAAAGAAGAACAAATTGTGTAATTTGAGTTGAGAGCAATCATTTTTGCAGTTGTTCTTTTAAAAAAAGGAAGGAAAAAAAAAACCCTCACATAAGGAGCCAAAACTCGCTTAGAGATCTGTGTGCTCTGCTTCCATTGACGTCACTTGGAAGTTGTGTGGGCAGAAGTTGGCTGGCTCCCTCCAGCATGTCTTTTGAAAGCTGAACATATTGGAAAAAAAAGAAAAGAAAAGAAAAACAACACTCTTTATAGCTCAAATGACAGCGGGGAGAGGAGCCCCATAAACAATTCTCCTGTTTACAGCCAAATATCTCTCTGAGCAGTACTGCATTTGCTGAATGACCCCAGTGTCCTTCTGTTTGCAAAGGGGACCAGGGGTACTAAAACCCAAATGTCTTCAAAAATGTTGCTGTTTAATCAGATATGGAAACTGAAACTCTAAGAATTCAGGAACATGCTGAAGGTCACACAGGCCCCGAGGCTGGATTAGAACCCACATAGGGCTGGCTAGTTCATTGCTCATAGGAGGCCCAAAAATCTGTGTGTTCACATTTCTCTCTCAAATACTTAAACTTACTGGGTGAAGGGACTGCTCATAAAAATGAGCCTGTTGTCCACTGTGGAAGTTGCCAGCTGCTGAGGGAAGGTAAATCCTGAGCGGCCTGTTGGAACTGAGCAGACTGCAGACACAAGTGCAGGCTCTTGAGAGGCTGCTCCCTGGCGGTGCTGCTGGGGGTCTGTGTGGACTTGGGTCCTCCCACTAGGAGCCTTCTCAGCTATTTCCCATCATCCAAATGGCCTACTTCCAGGGGACAGGTAGAAAAGAGCAATCCCAACTCCACTTAGCTCTCCACCTCACCAGGCTTGTTCTTGTAAAAAAAAAAAAAAAAAAAAAGTTTCTACTCATTCATTAACTCACTGAAAAATATTGAAAAATTACGAGGAGCCAGGATAGGTGTCTAGTCCACCTACTCTAGACATTTTCAAATTCACATTCTGAAGAACCACTTAACAAAGATGTATAATTTCTATTTCCCCATCCAATAAAATATCTTGCATGAACTACAGTCACTTCCAGCAATCAAGGGCCTGATTTCAATCCCCAGTTCTGAAAAAAAAAAATTCCAGCAATCATTCATTTCAAATGCATAAGGGAATGTATAGATTTATTATGCTGCTGAATATGGATTGCTATTATTTTAAATGCTATACAAATTTTAATTCATATGAGAAACCATGGATGAGTAAAGAATTATTTTTTCATTTCTGCCTTGCTTTGTTCTTCCTAAGGAGAAAGGCTCTTCATTTGCAAATGTCACCCTCCTATGGCCAGCAAGCTTGAAAATTCTAGGAGTTGTTGCCTCCTCAATTTCTTTGATAATCTGTGGTGGTCAGTTATGTGAGTGGAGGTCCAAGATTTTACTTTCTTGGCTTTAGTTATTTGTACTGTATGGGCTACCATTTAAAAACCTTTTTTTTTTTTTTTTTTTTTCGGAACTGGGGATTGAACTCAGATCCCTGAGTTTGCCAGTCAAGCGCTTATCCTACTGAGCCATCTCCCCGGCCCCTAAAAACCATCTTTAACAAAAAGGCATAGAAAAAGCTTTTAGAAGAATCAGTGGCATTACGACTCAAGGGTTAAAGAACTAGATATTTAGAACAGAAAATGTTGCATTAGTTGGGCTTAACTATTGCAGTTGAATGTTCCCTAGATACCGGACATAAAATTAGGACAATCTACCACTATCAATACTGAAATTGTGTACTGAAGCCCATCAGTTATCCTGTTACTTGGTAATGCTGAACATGGTGGACCATCCTATACACATAGAGATTTAGAAAGATTGCAGGATATGGAAATATTGCCCAAAATGTATAGAAAAATCTACTATGAGCTAGAGGAAAGGACTTGGCTCTTGAAATTGGCCTCCGATGAAGTAGGAACAGAAAGACATAAAGAGTCAGAAAAGGCAAAGGAGAACATTAAGACAAAAAACAATAATAAGATGAATTTAAAAGAATTGGGTAAAGTCAGGTAGAACTTAACGAAAATTGGAAATGCCACAGAAATAGCTGAATTCTTATCACAAAGAATGAAAATCAAAATCAACAGTACATACAACAAAATCAAAGCCAGGAGAAATAGGAAAGTCATTCAGGCCTTTGTACTAAGCTAAACTCTGTCTCTTCTGTGTGTGGTTTTATTTTGAGACAGGATCTCACTGAATTGTTAAGGTGCTCAGACTGAACTTAAACTTGCTATGCTCCTTCTTCAGCCTCCCCAGGTGCTTGGGATTTTTAGTCTATTGTTCTTCAAGTCTACCATGTTTGCCACCTTTGTCTTCAACCTCTTTGTGTTCATACGCTATTATTTAACATGCTCATTATATCTCTGAAAATTAAATCTTGAAAAATCAGAGAAGTGGTTATGCCTAACAAACTTCCTCTCAGAGGCTTTTTCTCATTGAAAGATAATAATGTTTTTTTTTTTTTTAATAAAAACTAGCTGTGGAGTTGTATTTCTGGTAGCAGCAAAATTGTGGAGGGATTACAGAAGAATGAGGAGGAGCTGTTGCCTAGTACAAGGTTAGGTGCAGTAAACACTGAACTCTGGGGCCATATCAGTTTGGTTTCATTGTTAAATGTATCAACACTTTTGCACCCTCAATGCAATTTAAAACAATCTCTCTGGGTCTCCATTTCTTCTTAGGTACAATAGGGCTAGTGATACACATGTTACAGTTATAACAATGGCAGTGCAGATTTTGCAAAGATCAGAGCCGATATACATGCGGTGGTTGATACATTAACGTCCACAGAGTAGATGCTCAATGAATGGTACCAGTGATCGTAATTGAAGGAATTAAATCAGAAAACTGGCCTGATCAGAGAGCAGTCAGGGTATAGTAATAGTTAGGGCTGTGGATGAGAGTGCTAAGATTACAAAGTTTAACTTGGTGCTTATGATGACATTGGTCAGGTTGATCCTAGAGAACAATGACTTGGAGTAGGCTTCCTTCAGATTTGGTGAGAGCTTTAGTAACCCAAGGACTGGGTCAATCTGAACAGGTTCATACAAATCAAGGTTTATACATGTTAGCTCTATCTCCAATCCTAATCCCCTCTTCTACTTGTGCTTTATGCTAGGTTACATTTATGCAAGGAGAATGAGCTGTCCTCTCCTCACTTGCCCACCTTTTGATAATCTGGCATATTCTAGCCTCAGTCTCTCAAGAGCATGTCCTTTATTTGTCTAATGGTTAAACATTTTGCAAATGACAGTGAGTTGGAAGCTAGCCACACAAAAATATACCAGATGGGGAAGAAGACATGTGAAAAGGTGAGCTATTCATTCTTGAGACATGAGTCACAGAATATAAGATCCATCCAATTGAAGAGGAAGGACCCCTTGGAGCAGACTCAGAACACTCTAGGGTGAGATGGAGAACACGATGAAGTGAGTAGCTCAAGGAGAAATACCAAAAACAAGGCTAAGTCTTTGTTTCTCTTCCAACATTCCCCTTTGCATTCTTTTCCCTTTCTGCCTTAGCCCCTCCAAGAACACTAAGGCTAATGGCTTAGCAAGCTCCATTCCCCAGGAACTGGAAGCCTTCATTCGCAAGTATAGAAAGAACTGCTTGGTCCTTGTTTTATGTGTTTTAATAAGACCATATTTCCATCCCAAGGTTGCAGTATTTCTGCTCAGTAACAAATATTTCTGATGCATTTCCCTAATAGCCTTGGAGTCTCCTGCAACCACACTTAATTCTGATCCATGTTGACAGTTCCATAGGCAAATCAGATTTACATTTACATGGGACACAAGATTTGGGGCAGAGAGTTGTTGAAAAAGTGCATAATAGGACTTTCAGGGGGAGAGGACTGGGAATCGAACTCAGGAACCTTTCGCTTGCCAGGCAGGTGCTGTGCTATTGAGCTACACCACCAGCTCCATAATAGCATTTTTAATTACCCATGGACTTTGCACATTTGCGTCTATCAGAGGGACTAAAGTCACCAGATGTCATTCTAGTTCATCAGCAGATCTCTTTCTGTTTGGAGTTGTCACGGCACCTTGCATGTGGCAGCCAAAGTCATCTGGTGTGTTAGTAGCCATGGTGAGTTTATTTTCTAAGACTTAATCAAACAACACTGACTTTGAGCATGCATTTGGTTTCACTGTTCACAGTCATTATCAATCCATTTCTCATCACTTATGGATTTCTTTCTGGGTGACATAAAGTTGTTTTATTGCAAGCATGCCTTCTAAAAGCTGAGGGCAATTTTCATATTATTGTCAACTGAGAGCCAGAAAACCTCTTATCTAATGCCTCCCTTTTTGTGTCATCACATACTTGTCTTTATTGGACAAGCAAAAGTTTCCTGCTTTATCTTATTTGGTTGTTTATATATAATTTTAATAAAAATTCATTAATAAGTTTATTTTAATCTACTTTTTTAATACATTCAATAAAAAGGATTCATCTAGTTTTTTCAGGCTAAACTAAAGCTTTATTTCACCAAGTGGAAATTATGATTGGACTCGCCTGGTAAATACGCTCCTGTGTTTGTCCTGATGGGCTTGTGTTTCATTTTAAATTTAAATGACGCATTCGAGAGGTACTACTGGACATTTCAACATAGTTGTCTGGAAAGTTAAATGACACCCACAGAATCACTTTGCCAGGTTAGTTGTGCAGTGCTTACTGGCGCCCTGCGATTGGGTGAGTGTACTTCGGCTGAATGTGGGAACATCTTGTCCTTGGGGTCGTCCTTCCTCTTGTCTCTACTTGCCTGTTCCTTGCTTAGGACCCAACTTTCCTATTTCCTTAGTGTCCCTACCCCAAATCACCTTTGAAGGAAAATGGGAATGAGATTCGGTCATAGCTGTTGTTACTGTGTCTTTACTGAGCCCATAAAGGTTTTGGCAGATTTTCTTGGCAGTCTCCATAATTAAACTCTTTTGAAGCTGGGAGTTAAATTATTTTTTCCCATGAGCTTTTAACTATATGATTAAATTTATTCTGTGGTTCTTACCATTTAAAATAACAGTGTAAAAAATAAAATAACCATGTAAGTTAATGATAAAAATTAAAAGAAAAATAATGCAAAATGCTATGGGAAAATGATAAAGATATAAAAATGTAAAATTTTTTGAAATAGACTAATCTGATAAGCTAGAAACTCATTTAAAATACTAAACAGAGAAACCTTGATAAACTTTAGTGTGCCGATATTGTATGTAGGTGTGACAAATGTTTTAACCTACAAACACTTAAAAATACCAAGATGAATTTCAGAATAAGGCTTAAGGTGATTGGTTTTGTTACTGACACCTTAGTGGTTTCCATAACTACCATTACCTTAATGGTTCCTTCAAGTAGTATTTGAAGGTAGAAGAAGATAAATTTTGTATGAATGTACAAATGCATCAGGTTTCTAGGTAGAATAAATGTCATTGGCAACAGCTTAAAAGATTCACATTAAATCAGCTTATAATATCTAGTTCCAAAAGACTTCAAAATTTGGAGCTAACTATTCTTTTTTGCTTCAGTGACAACACTATAATCACATGTGGGGTTAAGAAGATATCGTCATTATTCATTTCTGAATAACAGCTTATCAATTCAAAGACCCTCTAACTGGGTGCTGCTCTGCACTTGTCACATGAGGAGACATCAGATGAGCAAGAGCCACCCATCCTGATATCGGAAAGAAAGCAGAACAGGAGAAGCACATAAAGGAGCCATGAAATTAGTGCCATGTAGATTCAGAAAGAGGCAAGATTGGAGCTGGAAGAGGAAGAAGAAAGACTTTATGAAACCTAAATTCATAGTGAAGATGCAACAAGGCACAGTACCCCACTAATACACATCTTTGGCTCCCTCTATTGCAGATATATTGTACCTAGAGCATAGTTATCTTTAATAAAGATTTTGAGAAATAGCTTATTAAAATTCATGTGAGAATGGTTAGTTGGCCTTTAAAATAATATCCTCCCTGTAAGAGCTTAGATGTTAAGCTATAATAATTACCAATTTACATTTGAAACCAATCAACTTTAGCATTCTTGGTTATTTCCAATTACCAGCAAATGGTATTTTAATAATGTGAAAGAAGTGGGTTATTATAATTCCCTTACCTGATATTATGCCAGTGTTGAGTGTGGTAATTATTTTATCAGTAGAATTGCTTTATTTCCTTCCATTTACATTACTAGAAAATATGTGTCTCATGATAGAATTGGGATTATGTGACTTGAGAAGTTATACTGTTGAAACAACTTTTAATGTCTCAGTTCTAACAAGCCTGTGTTTGCTAGTTCTTTGGGTTAAATCCATTCACAATGTTGTTTTGGATGGTACTTGAAGTTATAGTATCGATTATATCTGCTTATTTTATTGCCCTAGATCCCCAAATTTCTGAAAACAAGTGAAAATAAGCTATCCTAAATTCAGCATAAAGTACAGATATATTTTACAGAAGCCTTCCCACCCTATCAAGGGCAAGAATATAGTAATGAGTTCAATTTCCACAAACTCTACTAAAGAAATCCAATCCCTTTAAAATAACTCATGTTTAACCTTCAAACTTCAGTGTGTTCATCCTAGAAATAGTTGAAAGCTCATAGGTAGATGTTAAACAATAACAACAGAAAAGAGGAAAATAAATTTGTCTCCATATATATTAAATTCCTAGCATTCATTTAAAAAATTACTTTCTAGGGCAGCAGCCTGTGGTCTTCTAAGTGGGAGTTTGGGGGTGGTAAGGGTGGGTAGATAGGCATTAAAATAGCAAAATTAACACATATTTCCTTTTTGGAGTTGATAGTATCTAACTGTACTTGGCATAGCAAAAAGTATGGGTAAATATGACTGATTCCTCTCTAACGACTTTTCAAGCTAGTGGCAGATATACAGTTACAAGGTAGACGGTGCCATCTCTTCTTAACCAGGGTTGTCATTAAAATCACTTGGAAGAATTTTTCAAAATTCACATATCTGAACTTCATTCCACACCTAAATGAATGAGAAAAAAAAAATGTGATGGAGCCTCAGCTGAGTACATTTTGACAAGTTCTTTGCAGATGCTTCTGGCGTTATCTTCTGGGTAACACCTCCAGGTCGAGAATTCTTTTCAATTGCTTGTCTCAGTTTTGCTCTGACTTCATTGCAGGGCATCCACAGTTTTCTTATTGTGTCCAAAGGTTGCACTGATTTCTCTAGCCTTCTCAGCAAGCCAGATGATGAGTCGAGTTCTTAGCACATGGTAAGAGAACACAAGGCTGAGCGGTCATGTCAGTGACTGGCATGCTCGCTGTTTCTTCAGCCCTAATGATCTGATTTTATGCACAGCCATCTCCCAAGAAATTTTCACTTTGATGAATCTCACTCTTTCAAATTCTCTACACCTGTCACTTTTTCTTATTCTTTTGCCTCTCGTCTTGAAGTTAAGAGGACTGCTTCCTCTACACTCACAACCACGGCACAGTATTAGAGTTAAGATCATGGGAGATAGATGAAGCAATATCTCTCCTCTTTGGCTGAGAGAAAATCAGTGGGGTTTGCCAGAGCAGCCTCACTGTGAAAAGTGTCCTGGTAAAGCCCGGGCATGGGATGTTCCCTAATGATGCCTGATCTAAACTGTTGGCTGTGTTTCATCCTGGGGAGAAGATTGCATAAGAGCTTGTTTGCCCTCTGGCTTATGAATGCCCGAGGAGAAAAGTATGAGTGCTTTTTGCACCCCTGAGTTTTTGAAGTATAATGTTTTCAATGTTGCTTGAAGAAGGGGTTGCTTATGGGTAGAACAATCTTCTGAGAACAGAAATGCCTCAAATATTATAGTACCAACTGGGTCATAGTTATTTTCCCACCAGCAGTTTCTGTATTTTTCCTCCATAGGCCTGCAAAGTATCTTTTTGTTTTCCCTGAAGTTAGGGTAACTTGTCTCACGTCAACATCAACAGGAGAAGTTACAGATGCTGCCTCTTTTAACCTTTCTTCATGGTCTCCTCATTTTACTCATTTTTTTTTGTAGCTATTTAATGATCTCAGAGAGGGTGGCATTGATTCCTTGGCGAGTCCATGATGCATATTTTAAAATGCCAGTTATGCTGCTTGCCACGCTGAGCTATGAAGCAGCAAGGCCGCAACTTTGAAGTTGTGCGCATGTTCTTTGTGCTTTATTTCAGGAGGACAAGTGCTCCTGAACATGAATCATTTATATTCACCACAGTGTGGGAAATCAATAGCGGCGCTCTGATCTGTTACTTTGACCTGTGTGAATGAATGCACAGAAGATCGGCAGCACGCTGGGGAATTCCTATAACTTGGCTAATAAACTCACTGTTCAAAAAATTCTTGACTTGTCTACTACTTTCTGACAACAAATATTGCCAACGATGGAACTTCATTTTTGGAACTGCTACTGTTCTAACAGAACAAGTTCATAAGTTATTGTGAATAATGTATAATACAAAGTTAAAAATAATGATGGAAATCAAATAACTGGTCCCTGTCCTAGTTAAATACTGAAACAGCAGTGAGAAAGAAGCACTCTTATCCAGCTGGAGTGAGTTGGTCAAGGCTATCTAGGTCTTCCAGCTCATATGACAGGTGAAAATCCAAAGCACACTCGACCTACCCTCCCATCTGTGGTGAGACATATTATTCAAACCTGAAAGTAGTTTATTTGTTTCATTGTTTGAAGGTATGAAGGACTGAACCCAAAACCTTTGCACAGAGCTATACCCTTAGCCCTTTATCTTTTATTTTTTTCATTTTGAGATCTGGTCTTGCTAAGTCACTGAGTTGCTCATGCTGGTCTCTAACTTGCAGTCCTCCTGCCTCAGCTTCCAGAGTGCTGGAATTACAGGGGTGTGCCACTGACATGGCTTCAGGGCTCCTATAGAATGAACTCATTTCATGGACAAAGCTTGACGATCTTGAGAACCTACAATTAGGGAATGACCCTTAGAAAGTCAAACTGCTAAGCATATTTAATTTTTATTGTCAAGGAAATTCAAGAATTGAAGTTCTACTTAAAACAAGCTGGATTCAAAATTCAGACAGAATACTAGTGCTACGACAGCAAAGAAAAGTAGAAACAGAAAAAGAAACAGAGTGACATGACATGGCTTGTATGGACTGGAACGACAGAATATTGCTATCTGTGGTGGCTAATTGATTAATTTTCAGCTTAAATGGGGAACTCCCAGATGAAGTGAGTCAGCATGTCTCTGGGCATGGAGAACTTCTTTAGAAGAACTGTTGTCAAAATGATAAAAAAGGAGAATAGGAGGGAGGGAGGGATTTCAGCTGATTTTCCTGGGAGGAGCCTCAACTGTGCTCTGGGGAGGAGTTCTGGTCTTCACCTTCCCCTTGGGGGTCATCTCCTGGATTTTGGCATGGGTTCTTCAGTTTTGAGCACCCACATTTTGGCCTGCCAGGGTAGCCTCTAACTTCTAGGACTGACCCATTGAGGCCTCGGCACAAAGACTCCTTGGTCTTTCGTGCTGATCCTTGGGCCTCCTGATGTGGACTTGTGTGGGATACTGACACGGGTTTCAGGCTTTCAGCTGGATCTTTGGATCTCTAGTGCAAGGATAGGTCTTTTGTACTCTTCTTCATTTCACTCTGTGGGTGGCCTCTATACGCCAACCTTGTAAATTCCTGTGTTCAGCATCAAATCTGATTCAGAGTCTTTTGAAGAGCCTTGCCCCCAACCTGAAAGCTCTTGTAAGCACTAGTGTACCATCTTATTTTTGTTTTACTGAAGGATAAATTAAATAGCATGAAGATAACTTATTGTATACTGCAGTTGTATGACTTTCAGTTAATTTATACAATTGTGTAATTATTTTTGCAAACCCAGTTTGGAATATTTCCATCATATTCCTCCTTGGTCAGTTTGTAGTCAGTTCTTGCTCCTGTTCCCAGGATCAATGACCACTGATCTGCTTGGTCTCTGTATGCTCTCCATGTAAGAGAAATTTCATATAAATGGAATCACGATTTTTTTTAATTTGGTTTATTTCACTTACAATATTATGCTGTTTATTTCAGTATTGCATTTCTTTTAGTGCTGGATACTATCTATCTATCTATCTATCTATCTATCTATCTATCACATTTTGTTCATTTACTAGTTCACAAACACTTGGATAGTTTTCAGTTATTGGCTTTGTGAGTAAAGCTTACATTGGCATACAAACCCTTGTGTGGACATGCTTTAGTTTTCTTATGTAGATCCAGGGAGTAGAATTCCTAGCTCATATGCTAAGTTAACTTTTGAGAAACCATCAAGCTATTTTCTAAACTGGCTGTCCCATTTTACCTTCCCATCAACAATATACAAAACTTCTAGCTTCTCTGTATCTTTACGAGGACTTGGTATTATCATATTTTTGTAATAGAGCCATTTCTAATGGCTATGCTGTAATAATACCTCATTGCAGTTTTAATTTTCATTTTTCTAATGGTTAATGGTGTTGAGCAAATTTTTGTGTACTTGTTAGCTACTTATAACTTCTGTTTTCAAGAGAGGATTCACAGACCTCTTTATGTCATCATTGGTAACATAGGTGGATGCTTCATTGGTCTTCCTGTTGAAATGTTCTCTTCCTTTGTTTTCTGAGACCTACCCAGTCTCTCTCTCCCACTCGCTCACTTGCTCTTGCTCTTGTGCTTGCTTTTTCTCTTTCTCCTTATTTGGCACCTCTTTTTGGACTTGATTTTTGAATGCTGGTTTTCAAGGTTGAATTTTAAACTATCTGTGCTCTTCACTTTGTCTTCTCATTCATGTAATCTTACCTCAAATACCACATTCATTATGTTAATTTGCAAACATATCTATACCCCTGGTTTTGTTGGTTGTGATTAATATACTGACTACCTTCATGAAAACTTCTTTTTGATAATGCATAGGTATTTTAAATTCCTAAATATACCCAGAACTAAATAATAGTTTCCTTGCCTGTGAAAGTTCTATCTCCTTTTCTCTCCTTCACTCCCATTCTTCCTCTGTGTCTTCTCTTTCCTTTCTTTTTCTTGTTCTTTTTTCCTTCCCTCTTTCCTATAACAGTAACTGCCTCTTTGTAGGATGTCATTTGATTCTCCCTCCATCTGCCCAGCGTTCTAATTTCTATGGAAAGGCCATATTTAAATAATTAAGATGTGAATTCTAAATAATATTTTAGATTAATAGCATTCAGAATATCTGCTGACCCTCAGGTAACATTAGAAAATGTGATGCCCCTCCTTATCCTAGTCCTATTAACTGAGTATTTAAATTTCTGTGAGGTTTGACTTGCAGAAAAGTATCTGTTTAAAGAATTACAGAAATTAGTTCCAGGAGGTCAAGGTTGATTGTAATGTTTCAACCAGAGGAAAAAAACAAACCAGAAGGGAAAAACAAACCAGAAGGAAAAAATAAAACAAAACAAAAAGGGAAACATGCTCTGGGTGACAAAGGTCTTGCTTAGCATGTAGTCTTCCTCTTGTGTAGCGTGAAATCTGTCCAGCTGTCAGATGGCCTTCATTTACTTCCTCTTCCTAGGGGGCTAGATTTGAAGAAACTTGAGCTTCTTCCCACGACCCTCCACCTCCAAGTATTGGCTTTTGGGTGTAAAAAGATGTTATGGCTTGTGTCTAGATGTCTCCCCAAAGCCTCATGCAGTCTTAGGCTTTTTTGATGGTAGCTGAATACACAGTGTGTTAGGTTGGGATCAAAGGTGTGCGCTTGCTGAATCAGCCCACCAATTGGTTTGGCACTGCCCTCAGCCAGCAGTCTAGATCCAGTGGATAAGGGACAGAAGGAGTCTCATCTCCCCCGTCTTGTTGCTTTGCTCCTTTCTGCCCACCATGACTGCTTCCCTTGCCAAGCCACTGGCCTTGGATTGAGCTGATTGTGCACTGAAGTCTCTATAAACTGTGAGCTAAATAAACCTTTCCTCCTAAACAAACCTTATGCATTGGGTATTTTGTCTCAGCAACCAGAAAGAAGTAACTAAGACAGAGACAAACTTGGGCAAGCTCTGGTAACTTGCCCTCCTTCCATATTTCGCCTGTACCTTCTTTCCCCTCATTCTCCCCACTATTCTTCAAATAAATGATACTATATGATACTATCTGTTCAGCTGCTCAGCCAGAAACCAAGGAAATATACTACTTTTTCTTTGTCACATTCCACTTTCAAACAATCATAATCCATGTCAAATACATCTCTACAGTATGTGCCAATTCTGTCAAAATGTTTTCACTTCCTTTTCCCTTAACTTAGTGTAGCCATCCTTTCTGGGAAAGACTATAGGAGCCTTTGTACAAGTCCATTCTCTACCACCCAGAGGAAGAAATATTTCTAAAATAAAAATGTGAGTATGTCTTTTTTTTCTGTGCACATGTGCACATACAAAAATGCACCCTCCTTTTCTTCTATTTCTTTTTGGCTGACATTGAAAATCCATTTCAGAATTTATAAGGCCATCACCCAAACGACAGCCAGAATCTCTGGGCCTGGTTCTTTCCTCTCCCAGAGTCCAGTCACAACGGTCTCTCTTCTACTCTGAAGCTGGGAGCTTGTCATTTCCCCTCGGCAATGCCTCCTCTTCACCCACTTCAGCTGTTTGGCTCCTGTACCTCTGCCTTTGGTTCCCTACATAAAGACCTTTTGACTTACCCAGAATTATTCCTTCTCTTAAACATTACAATCATAGCAAGTCTTTCTCTTTAAAGCATGTTCCCCAGATATAAACAAATAGAGTATTCATGTATTCATAGATTGCTTAGTGCTTAGATTCTAAACTTTTTTTTTTTTTTTTTGGGGTAGAACTAGGGATTGAACTCAGACCCTTGTGCTTGCCAGGCAAGTGCTTATTCTACTGAGCCATCTCCC
>NDGN011468426.1:0-19481 GCA_002564285.1 Tympanoctomys barrerae
CCCCCCCCAAGACAAGGTGGTAGAGGAGCTGGGAGCGAGCTGCTGGGTGGCCTGGGGTAGTGACCACCAGCCCAGTGTGCCCCCCTCAGGAACTGGGTTGAGCCCTCTCAGGGGCAGGTCCTGGGGTTGAGGAGCCGTCCTTGATGCAGACAGGACCATGAGCACAGGATAGGCCGGGTCAGCGGTGGCAGCGCAGAAAATGAGTCCCTGGGGCGGCAATCATTGCAGGTGTCAGCAAAAGTCAAGGTGTCAGGAAGCCTGAACCGTGGCGGCTTCAGACCGTGGCCGGCACATTTACGAAAACAGCAGTGAGCCTGGGCCGCAGGGCTGGGTACGCGAGAGGACTCAACCCTGGGAGGGGGCAGCCTGGGCAGCCCCACCGCCCTGCAGAGGCTCCTTCACACGCCCGCCCAGGGGGACAGACAAGCCTCCAGTCTCCAGCGCGCGCTCAGCAAGGGCTGCGCTGACACTGGACAGAAGAGGACCCCGACCAGGCCCCTGGGTGCCGAAACGCCCCCACAGCCAGGCCACAGAGGGGTCCCAGCTCCATCACAACACGGGGCGGCCACAACACGAAAGGCCCTGCTCGAAGTCTGTGGGCAGCTTCCCGAGTAATGACATCAAAGAGCACCGCAGTAGGGGTGGTGGGTGGTTGCCATGGTTATCTGTAAGTTTGTCCCTTTACCGCTCGCTCCTTTCAACCAAGATTTCAAAGCGTGATTCGGTGCGCGTGTGATCCGCAAGGGGTCCTTGCAGCGCCCCAGGCTGAGCCTTTGCCCGGACCCTGAAGCCCGTCCTGCCCAGGACAAAGCTCCCGTCCCTGGGTGGCTCTGGCGGGGCTCTTGTCGGGGGAAGCAGCGGCCCGGGCGCCCTGGAGCGTCGCAGCCTCCACCGCCTTCTTGGGGCAGACCCCAGTATTGTTGGTCCCCGGCCTCAGGCTGATGTCCTCTATACACCTCCCTGTAGCACCCGGGAAAATGTGGCAGCGCAGCAGATCAGACTGAGCCGCTCGAGCCCAGGTCAGTGTGACGGAGAACGTGGCTGTTTGGGAATAGGGTCTTACAGATGTCACTAGTTAAGGGTTTCCTTTCCTTTAGCTTTCCCTCCTGCCCGCCCTCCCGCCCTCCCTCCTTCCCTCCCTCCCTTCCTTCCTTCTTTCCTTTTTTCTTTTGAGAGTGTAGACTAGCCCTAACCTCCTGCCGAGTGTTCCTCCTGCCTCCACCCCCCATATAGCTGTGAGCAGCCACTCGGAGCTACCCACGTGACCCCATGGCCACCCGTGGGCCCCCACTCTTATCGGGAATCCTCCCTCCCCACCACAGGCCCTCTGATGGACTCCTCCTCCTGCTCCTGCTCCTCCTCACTCACTCACTCACTCAGAAATCAGCAAGGCCACAGGAAAGCATAGCGCCCCACTCTGCCCGGCAGATCATGGCCCAAGCCTCCCAGGAGCCCTGGGCCGCCTCCTCACTGAACCCTGCTGTTGGCCCTCTGAGGTCCCCACGGGACAGTGGCCCCCTCAACTTCATTCAAGCAGGGTGTTGGGCCCTAGGGGACGGCTGTGCAGGCACATGGCATGTGGCTCCTCTCTGGGGACACGGGAGGGGCCGAGCAGGAAGGGCTCCATCAGCTCGGCGGCAGGGAAGGGAGCACCGCTGTGCATGCTCGGCAGAGGAGGGAGAAGGCCACGTCACTCCTGACACCTGGCAAATTCAGGGCGGGCTGATCTGGAGCAGGCTCAGTCCCAGCCTCCCGGCCACACAGGGCCCCACGCGCCAGCCCTGGCTCAGGCAGTCCCTTTCCCGCAGGTGCCGTCGAAGCCAGCACTACCTCCCGTGTGGGGGACACTCCCCTGTGTCCGGTCCCTCCCTGGGGACAGTGACTACAAGTGCAAATCCAGGCATCTAAGCTTGACTGTTGCTTTTTTTTCCATACAGTTCCATACTTGCTTTCTCAACCTTGAAACTAGTTTCTGTTTGGAAAATTATCCGCCATCTGAAAATAGGCTGGACACAGGACACACGCACCGGTGGAGCTGTGGCTGGGGAGCAGCTGCCGCCAATGAGCTCTGCGTCTGTGGGAGTGGGGGACCCCTGACTATGGCTCCCCAGGACCTGGGCGGCCCCCACCACTCCTCAAAGCCCCCCACCCATGACTGGGCCCTAAGCTTGGCCACTTGGAAGGCACCCCGCCCTCTGTAGGCACAGACCCCAGCATCCGCATTCGTGGCCCTGGAGGGGAGCCATGGCATGTGTTGTGGACATACACATGGGTGCATGCATGCACAGGTTCACAGGGGTGTGCTCACGCGTCACACCCCCACACAAACGTGGGCACAGTCCTGCACAAAAGGGCTCAGGTGGGCACCCACGCAGAGCCCGAGGCCCTGCTCTGCTGTCTCAGCAGAGCCCGTGTGCCCTGCCCTCACTCCCTGCCTGCATGTGAACGAACCCGTGCAGGACGCCCAGCTTTGCCCTCTTGGGTGCATAAAGGCGCAGCCTGGACTTTCTCAAGGCCGGGCTGGCCCTGAGGACCACCGCTGTCCCTCCCCTCCCGGGTTTGTCCTGCGTCTGCTACAGGCTTTGAGCACCCAGCGGTCAGGAAGATCTCTGCTGCTCCTGAAGCAGAGGCTCTGCTGTCCAAGCCGATCCAGCCCTTCAGCAGAGCAGCCTCCCAGGGCCATGCAGAGGGCCAGGATGTCCTGGCTGTGAGCACCAACCTGTGCTCTGAGCTGGGCAGGGCCCAAGGCCAGGTGTGCATGGCGGGCTTCAGCGGGGAGGGCATGGAAAGGCGGCCTGCAGACCCCGTGCAAGCCCAGCCCTTCCCCAGGCTGGCCCCAGCCGCTACAGCAGCCCAGCCAGGGACACCTTGGGCGTGGTTGGGCCAGATGCAGCCCAAGCGTTGGGGCAGGGCTGGGCAGCCCCACGCGGCACCTGCCTCATCAGCGGCCACCTAGCCCAGCAAGGCTAGCAGCCCACTTGCTATTTTGAGGCAATGGGCGCCACGGCAGAGCCACTCAATGTCACCAGGAGCTGGGCAGGGGGAGGAGGGCAGAACCTTCAGAACTAATGTCAATTTTCTGCATCAAATATTTTGATAATTAAACAAAGCTGATCAAGAGAGGCAAGCAGCACGGCTCCGGCGCTCAGGAAGCAGAGCCCATTAAATAGAGGGGCCAGAAAGCGCCCGAGGCGGCAGCCCCAGATTAATGACTCGGCGGTAATAGATTTTCCCAAGCTCAGCCACACGGTGCAGCGCGGGGGCAGGGAGGGACTCCAGCCGCCCTGGGAGGCGTTCCAGGAGCGGGGACAGTACATCAAGGTGCCCACAGCGGACGCGGGCTGGCTGCAGGCTGCAACCTACCCACTGCTGTCTGACGCCCCATGTCCAGGGTGACGGGCATTGGGCACAGGCTTGGTGGCCAGCACCTTGGCCGGAGGGGCTCTTTCGGCGCATGTGGTCAGCAGGGGTGTCCCGCCTGGGGCTCTGTCCTTCACCAGGTCCTGTGCAATGAGCCTGGGACCCTGCCCCTGCCCTACCCCTGCCCCAGAAGTAGGCTCTAGCTGGTGGGTGCTGCCTGGGTTCATGTCCCAGGCCTGGCCCACCTGACCCCTCCATCCACACAGCTCTGACCCCTGCAGCCCAGAGGAGCGAGCCTGAGAAGCCCAGAAGGATGCCTGCAGCGAGGTTAAACTGGTGCCGTTTTCCAGGTCCGGGGTCATGTTGCCCAGTGGGGCCCACACCCACCACCCCACCCAACAGCCGACACAGGAAGGCTCATCCGCAAACCCACATGGCCATTCAGCAGGCTGGCTTTGAGCCCCTGGTGTCCCCCCAAGAGAGAGAGGGCAGGAGTCCTGTAGGGTGACCCAAGGGGCAGCTCACTGTGCCCGAGAGCCTGCCTGGGGTGGGCCCTCCTGTCTGCAGACTCAGATGCCTCCTGCCCCCCAGGTCTGGGGCACATGTGGACACTCCCTGCCTGTGTCTCTGACCCCAAGTCGTCACTCAGCTCCAGGACCAGGACAGGCTAGGCAGGGAGACATCACTAGGAGTCTAGTGTGGGCCCTGCCCAGTGCCCAGGCCTCCTGCCACCTGGGACCCCACCCATGGAACCCACCACCCCCTCCAGGCCTCGGATCAGGGTCTCACTGGGCTGGCCTCATGTCCCTCCAGAGCTGAGGTCTAGGCGGGCGAAGGGAGCAGAGGCTGTAGGCACCCAGTCCATGGCAGAGTTGTGCCCCTCAAGCACTCTGGGGTCAGGGCAAGCAGAGGGACCTCTGGGTGATTCCTGCAGCCAGGAGCTCCTGGGCCTTGCCCGGAGCCAGTCAGCCTGTCCAGGGATCCTCGCCCTGGCTTTGGTGTGGACAGGGCCACCCTGTGCGTATACTGGGCTTATGTGCAGGGAAGAACACAGGAACCTCCGGGAGCACGCGGGGTTATAGGGCACAGCAAAGCGGCCTTCCCACCAAGCAATGTCCATCGCCATGACACAGGAACACAGGGGCAGGGGCATGCCAGTGAGCCTACAGTGGAGCATAGTGCCCCCAAGGAGACACCTGGCCCGTCCACTTCTCGACCCAAGAAGAGCTCAGAACATCCGGGACCCAGAGCCCCCAGCTCCAGAGTGACCTTGTCCGCATGCTTTGGTCAGCCATGCCGAGCACAGTGTCCGGGAGGAAGGTGAGAGAGCTCTGGCTGAGCCCCCGCCCATCGCGTCATGCAGTTTGTATGGCCAAGAGCCACCAGCAGCTCAGGGACCCAGCTGCCACCGGACAAACCCTCACATCCCCACCTGACCTGGATGCCACTGGGAGACCCACACCTGCAGCACCCCAGGGACAGTGTGGGGGAGACCAGCCTGTCCTACCCCTCAGGCTCACCCACCCATGACGGTCCCGGCCTGGCCCAGCCCCTGCTCAAGGGCAGGTGCACCCTATGAGTATGAGTCTGCCCAGGGACACTGTGTGGGACCCACATGCAGGGGTGCATGGACACGTGGCTCCAGAGGGGCCCATAAATCCCTCGGGCCCGGGTCCTGGCTCGGTCACTGTAACTACACGCAGACACAGGCAGCCCCATATTTCCATTGGCTGTGACAGCAGAGATAAATCTGGCCCAGCCAATCCACAGTGGGCAGCAGGGCATAGCGAGGAGGGTGGCAGCCAGCACAGGGGGCACTGCTGAGGACCCTCCGGTCAGGGGACAGCAGGAGGGGTGTGCCCTTGTGGTCACCCTGAGCTGCAGAGCAGGGCACTGGGCTGCTTCTGCCCCCTGGGCAGAGGACCTGGCCCAGAACCCCGCTGGCCCCAGCTGGCAGTGATGCCCCAGCTGGGCGGGGCTCACCTGGCACTCGGTCTCTGGCTTTCTCTTGGTACACTCCACATCCCGTTTCAGATCTGTCCTTTGTCGCCGTGTGATTTGGGCCCTCCCTAGAGCCTCTCGGGCCCTCCCTTCCCTTCCGTCACCAGCACAGCAGAGCTCTACCTCCCAGCCTCTATGGAGCCCACATGCAGGCGTGCAGCCCTGCCTTGTGGCCCTCACCGACGGTGGGAGCACTCCGCGGCTGCCAGTCAGGGCCCCGAGACCCTCCCCAGGGCACTGAGGTGGCAGGTGCCAGCTGGCCCTGCTGCAGCTCACGCCCTTCCTCAGCTCTCCACATTCAGCCCACCAGGGGTGGCCCAGCCTCTCCTTTCTCTGGCCCAAACCCTGCTGGCTCTGAGACCCCTGCCAGCCTCCCCGGCCCCAGCACCCAGGCCCAGCCTGCCCAGCCCAGAAGGAGCAGTCCACGTTGGAAGGGACTTGAGGGCCAGGGTCGGGGTCAGGGTCCCTTCTGCAGTGGGTCCCCTGCAGCCGCCCAGAGAAGCAGCGAATGCCAAGGATGAGGGTGGCGGCCACAGCAAGTGGGTCCATGAGCAAGACTCGCACCATGCACCAGGCAGCTTCGCCGTACCCAGGGTCACCCTGGCCACCACGAGAGGCTCAACACGGGGGCATCTGTGACCAAAGCCCCCCCCAGAGTGGCCTTGACCTCTCAACCATGCTTCAAAGAGCAGGCAAAAGAATCAAAATGACACCTGTCCAATGGCAGAAGAGCTGGAACCGGATTGCTGGGGGAGGGGACAGTGGTCCAGGACCTCAGGGGGGCAGCCAGCAGGGAGAGGGAGGTGGCTGGGATGCCCACAGCAGGGCCCGCTCCTGGCCCAGCACTAGCCGCACCACCTGGCAGTACACCAGAGGCGCTCCAGAGCATGGGGCCCAGGACAGCCTCTCCTGGACACTCCATGGAGGTCACACTGGGGACCCTGCTCTGGATACCGGCCACTCAGACCTGGGCGCCACACGACATTCTTCCCCAGCAAGGACGGAAGTGGTGCCAGGTCCCCGTGTCCTTCCCTGGGAGGGGCACCCAGGGTCTGTGTCCCACACTTGGGCAGGAGACGGAGCTTTGTCCTCTTCTCGCCGCGTCCGGTTCAGGTCCGTGCCCGACACCCTGTCCCTGAGAGATAATGGTTTAATAAGCGATCTGTTTTTTATTTAAAGGGTCGGCAGTAAAACCCAGATCGCATTTCTCACTTGGTGGGTTAGAAAACCGCTTACGCTCATTTCTGCAATGTAAAGCGACACTCTATCAAATCAAACATTTCCAGATGGGCCCAGGTTGGCCCAGGCAGAGCGGCGGGTGGCGGTGGGAAAGTAGGCCGGGGCCACCCCCTGCTGGCCAGAGGCGGGGTGACGCCCATGCAGCCAGGCTCCCTCGTTCTGTGGATGGCATCCTAGCCCAGGACTCTGGGACACCTCCTATCAACACCACCTGGACCAGCAGGGCAGGGCTTCCCGGCCACTCTGCCAGCCACCTGCCCAGGCCTCTGGCCACTTTCAGCCTCCCTCCAGCCACCACCCCAGAAGGTGGGAGACGGCCTGGAAGAGCATCCTCCAGGGAACAGGGGCCACTGGCCAGGTGCGGGCCAGAGCCCAGAGCCAGTGGGGAGGAGGGGCCTGCGGCCTGGGTGAGCCTGCCCCCCAGCACAGGGCCAGCACCAGTGCACATGGAGCCAGCGAGGAAGGGTCCATCCCCAGCGTGTGCACCAGCTGCCCGTGCTTGGGGGCGGAGGATAGCTGGCGCTGCAGACCCCAGCACAGGACGAGGAAGCCAGAGATGGCAGGGGCCCGCCACATGACTCCAATGCTGCAGCTACCAGATCCAGGCTCCTGCAGCGGCCCAGCCACTCCGGGGTGACAACGCCTGGGAGAGGGAAGCCACTGCAGCAGCACCTTCAGGCTGGGTGTCTGGGAGCCCAGCATCAGGGACTGGGAGCCCAGAGAGCGCTGGCTGGCACTCGTCCCAAATGCATTCCCGGGATTCCCCTGCGGTATGCAGTTTTCACTCTGAATTAAAACCAAAGCCAACTTTAAATTCAATAATAGAGTTATAAACTCTTGAAAGTGTATGGATGGCTGACCGACCCCAGAGAGGAGCAGGATCTATAAATAGAGGTCCTTGGGAGCAGATTTCGGGATCCTGTCCAACACTCGCTGAATTACCTTTTGTGAACTGCCATGTGCCCAGTGGGTCATGGGTGGAGCTGGGGAATCGGGCTCCACCTGACCTCCGTGGGTCTCAGCCCTGCCACTCCTCCCCAGAGGTCCCCATCCCAGAGCCAGAGCCCCACGGAACCCCAGCACAGAGCTGAGTGGAGGCAAGGAAACAGCCAGGGCCAGCTGGGCAGGGAGGTGTTACTGGGGCTCGGCACAAGGGTACCACCCCACCCACCTGCAGGAACCTGGAAGGCCCAGCCCTGGCCAGGGCCCACCTCCACCTTCCCCCCAGGGCAGCAAAGTGGGGAGGTGGTGATCCCAGTGGGCAACAGGAGCCCGACAGCCCCACCCCGCAGGGTCTCCAGCCCTCCAGCCCCTCCAGCACCTCACTTAGTTTCTGTCCCAGGTCCTGGTTGCTTCCCCCACGGGGGGCACGACAGCACAGAGCAGAGGCCCAAGGACGTGGCCCCACACCTGGCCCCCACGCCCTGCTGGGGAACCCGGTCCTGCCAAGTGCAGAGCTGCCCGCCCTTGAGTTTTGCCCAGAGGTGGAGAAGGGCCGTCCTGCTCCTGAAAGTCACCTCCTCCGGGAAGCGCTGGGGTTGACCCCGCCTGCCCCTGCCCTCTGAGCTGCTCCGCACTGGGGTCTGCATTTTCTCTTTATTCCCTCACGGGCCCCACCGCTGTCGCGCCTGACCTCCCTGGGCCTGCACAGCGGGTCGGTGGGTCACTTTCCATAAGAAGGCTCCAGAGACCCTTCTTAAACACAATGTCGCCGTGTGAGACTCAGTCTTGTTTCTGGACACAAGGGCCTCTGTTTAGTGGTCTCTCTGTGTGCCACCCAGATGCTAGCCCTGCACTGCCCCACCCTGGACAGAGCTCTGAGGCCAAGAAGCCCCGTGGCAGCCCTGGGAGCCCACCCCGCACGCTGGCCCCAACCCCATGTGACTGAGCAGGCGTGCTGGCTGGGATGCCTTTATGTCCTGCCCTGGTGGCAGCTTCAGCAGGCCTTTCTGTGCCTGGCCATCCCTGTCCCTCCTGCAGAGTGGCCTCCAACACTGCACACGGGGGAAGGTGGGACAGAGATAGACACCTCCTGGACCTCCAGGTGCTTGCTGGGGAAGGGGAGATGAACACCTGTCACCTGCCAGCAGGCCGTGTGGGATTGAACCGAGGGAGCAGGGGTGTGGGGGGCTGCACAGAGCGGAGCTGTGCTGTTGGCATGACCACTGTCGATGCCACCACCATCACCATCACCACCACAGGGGCAGGAGCCAGTCCTTATCCGGAAGTCCCCAGTGCCCTGTGAGGGTTGGCAGCAGGTGGTATCAGGTGGGGACAGCAGATTGGGACAGAACCTGGCACTAGAGAGGCCCTAACAGAGGTTTCCTGGCAGGAGGCAGCAAAGCTACTCACTAGCAACAGCCTGGCTTCCTGCAGGCGGAGGAGTGCCAGGGCTATTCTCCATGGCTGCCCCTCCTCGCCTCCTCCTCAGGCCCATGAGCTGGCCGGAACCCGTTGTCCTCAGGTTCCGGGCAGGCAGCAGCATGAAGGAAGGAGCCAAGGCTCCAATATTCTGAGGGTAGAACCCCAGCTGCCCCCCTGTGCCCCAGTCATGGGGGCCATTCTTGGCAGGCAGGAGAGGCCCCAAGAACCCGAGAGCTATTGATGGGTACCCCCGAGACTGGTCCCTGCCCTGCTCTTGCTGACAGGTGCAGGGCCTGGGGAGAGTGGTCAGCCCCTTCTCCCCAGGACAGGAGACCAGGAGGGGAGTGGCCCCCCAGCCTAGCAAGCAGCTCCCCCTGGGGCCTTAGGAGATTGCACGGCCTTCACTATGGGGACCCCAGGAACCTAGAGGAACCGCCCAGCTCCAGGAAGTGGGCACGGAAGGAGAGTGGGTGACCCTATCCTCCACGCCCCCAGGCTGAGCTGCCGTGTCCCTGCCTGGCCCTGGGCCCTGTGACCCACCGTGGGCCAAGCAGAGTCTCCCAGAATGAGGACAGCTGTCCCCAGGGGAGGGTTGCCCTGTGCCATCCCACCAGGCCAGCCCTCCTCAGCACCCGGGAACTCGGGGCCCCTCAGGCTTAGGACTGCAGCCCCCTTCCCTGCAGCCTGGGGCTCCGCAGCTGCCCTGGTCCCCTCTCCACTGCCTGGAGCCCTGTGGCCCTGGCCCTCTCCAAGGCCCAGCCCAGGCATGGCTCCCACCAGTGGCCGCAGCCCCCAGCCCCACAGCTCCTTGGAGCCTTTGTGCTGTCGGCCAAGGCCTGAGCCCCCGGCTCCTCCAGTATGGGCACGGGCACAACGCCGACCTAGTGCTCTGAGGCCCCACCTTCCCCAAGGGCCTCCCTCCTTGTCCCCAGCAGGTGGCCACAGGCCCAGCCCTGCATGACCCCAGGTTGCAGGGGACCTAGTGGATGGCACCTGGGCCTGGAGCAGCCAGCTGCCTCAGCCACTTGGAGTGACAAAGGGGCGCGGAGGCCAGCACCCCAGAGCTCGGCGTTGGCTCACAGTCCCCTGAAGGTCTGTGCTCCTTCCCAGCGCTCAGGGCTGGCGGGTGAACACAGCTAGCCCCTCACAGGACGTCGGGTGGGCTGTGCAGAGGCTGTCCCACCACCTCCATGAGTTCTGTCAAAATATTTTTAGTATTTGTTCTGTTAAAAACCCTGAGGTATTAGAGTGTGCTAATCTTTAGAAAGGTTAATTTATTCATAGGGGTTTTGACAGAGATGTATGGCATGGAGCAGCGTGGCCCCAGCCTGGGGGAGCGCTTGTGTGCAGGGAGCTGCGCCCAGACAGAGGGCCGCAGCCGCCAGGGGCCGGAGCTGGCCGCACAGCCCCCATCCGCCTGGAGAACTGGCTGCAGGTGGCCCTGTGGCCATGGAATGGGACAGCAGGAGGCCTCTCCTGGCCTGGAGCCGTTCTCCAAGAAGCCCCGCAGCCCCCAGGCTATGAGTGGCTTTGGGGACCTGGAGCTTGTACTTGGGGACCTGCTGAGGCACTAAGCGCTGCCCATCCTCCACGCCGCAGTGCGCCCAGGACCCCGCTTCCCGGGTGCTGGCTGAGCTGGCACTGCCACTGACAGTCCCAGCATCACACCTTCTCTAAGTCCCTGGAGCATGTGGCCTGGCCTCTGGACACTTCCCTCACTCCACTGAGCTCTGGCCATGCAGCCTCCAACTCTCAGGTCAGATACTTGAGGACCTCGGGATTCACACTCCCTCTGTCTGGCATAAATGCCACCTCCTCCAAGAAGCCTTCCTGGCCACCTGGGTCACCTCTCCAGCAAGGCATGTTGGTTTGGTTTCCATCACCTGCTGAAAGGTGCCTGTCTGTCTGTTCTTTGTTAGCTACAGTGGTTCCCGACCACAGAGCGAATGGCGGCCGTGGCCAGGCCTCGTGGGCAGCTGCACCAATGTCAGGATGGGCTACACAGAAGCTACTCTCAGAGGCTCCACGGAATTGCCAGCCAAGGGCAAGTGTCCACACGCAGTGCGGCCCCGCGTGGACACACAAGGAATCCCGTGGGTGCCGAGGTCCAGCCAGCCCCACCTGGGGCAGACGGGCGGCTGTGCCCGTGGCTTTCCACCTGCCATGTTGCAGGAACGCACCCTCAGCACCGCACCTGCACCCCGCTGGCTTCTGGGCCAGACCTGAGCTTCAGAGCAGGGCTGCCTCCCACGCTGGCTGGGGCTGGGCCAGCCGCACCGTGCAGAGGAGCCAGGGCTGGGCCAGAATCCCACTGGACACCAGCGTGGGGTGACTCTGCAAGGGGGCTTTCCTTCTGCAGAACAGCTGCCAGGTGCACCAGGCCGTGCGGGACAGCGCGGGGCCACCCTTCTCCCCACCGTCTCTGGAGGCCAGAGCTGGGGGCCCCTGTGAGAGCCCCTTGGGTGCCTGGGCCACGGCTGGCCTGGCACCCATACTGCACCCCAGTCCCCAGAAGCCGGCCCAGCCCACCTCGAACCCCCAGGTGTGGCCACCTCGGTGCTGTCCTTGGACGCGGGGCGGCGGCTGTGGGGATGCGAGACAGATGCGCTCTCCTGGGCTGCGTAAACAAGGCCGGGAAGGTGGGGATTGGGTTACACTGGTGAAATATCGTAAAATAAATACGAGGATGGTTGGTATACTTCAGGTAAATTAGCCTGATTCAAGCTGTCAGCTTTAGGAAAATCTAAATAAACAGAGCTTGCCGTCTCTTCCCGGTGTAGGAAGGGGTGAGGACGCCATGGGCCCACTAATCCCTGACTCATGGTGGCTGGGCCTTGGGCACAGGACCTCGTGTGCTGAGCCCCAGGACAGCCCGCACAGCTGGAGGCCCCTGGGGGGCTGGAACCCTGGGGGCGGGGGGCTTTCAGAGTTGCAGTCCTCCCCTCTGCAGTGGGGGTGACAGGGCCACTGGTCAGACCCTCAGGCTCGGGAGGAGGGGCTCAGCGCCCAAGCGCCAGGGTGGCCAGGGTGTCACACAGGGTGCTGGTGGGGGCTCAGAGCTCAGGGCTCAGCCATGTCCAACCCTCGTGATGTCCCTCACCATCACATGACCTTAGCCAGGCAAGGCAGGGCAGAACCTGGCTATCCGATGCCCACACTGCCATCACCCAGCCTGCCTGGGCTCCTGGCGCTCTGCCTCTCTGCAAGAATGCATGTGCAGACCACAGACCCGGAGCTGCCAGGAGGACCCCGGGGACTAGCAGGGAGCCAGCAGCCGCACCTGAGCACGGGCACACCACCCAGGCCCTGGCTGCCTTGTCCTCCTCTCTCCCTCCACGTCTGCCTGTGCATCACAGTGGAGCCTCCTTCCTAAACACAGCCAGAGCTGAGAGACTCCTGCTGGACTCTCCATGGCTCCAGCTGCCCCCTGCTTATCTGGGCAGACATAGTCCACATACTCTGCCCTGTCCCTGATGTCAGCCACGCCCCACAGAAGCCCCCAGCCAATGGACACCAGGGCTCATGGGTGGCCTCCCACCTGGACCCGGACGTGGACCCTGCTTGAGCCATTGTGCCAGCTTCTGGGTTGGGGTCCCTACCGGGTCCTCCCTAGGCCCCCAGAGCTCTGAGCCTCCGAGGATATTTGGGAAGGGTCACAGGGGAGGGTCCCCCCTCCACCTCCTCGGGTATACGTGGGCAAAGGACAGGCGTGAGGCTGTGGCAGCCCAAGGCAGCCCCCAGCTGGCTCCCACCCAGCACCCGGAGCCTGCTACAGCCCTGGGGAGCCCTCAAAGGGCTGCTGCACGCTCACAGGTGGCAGTATGGGGGCGGGGAGCAGCTCCATCACCAGGCACAGGTGTGCTGATCCCCACTCCTTCAAGACAGAGCAACACCCCCAACCCAGAAGGGCAGCCCCAGTCTTTCAGCATCCCTGACCCCTGAACCTACCCACGCTTGCCCTGGGGCACTCGGAGCCAAGTGGGGGATTGGGCAGAGCAGGGACAGACCCGGATGCTGTGCCACCTGAGCAGAACCGGCCAGCCTTCCAGGAGGCTGACCCTCAGCTGGCATCAAAAGGCAACCCAGCTGGCTGGAGCGGTCCCACTGCTAATGCCCACACCCCTGAAGGCCCCACTTTCTCTCCAGGCCCCCTCAGGTCCCAGGCCTCTCCCAGTTGCGGCTGCCGTGTGGATGCCCGACGCAGGATGCAGGTTCCAGGGCCTTGCCCAGGCCCCGCTTCTTTCCCTTCCATGGCCCCCAGCCAGGACGCCTTTGGTTCTGTTTGGGGCCACTTTACTGCTTTTAAGGCCTTGTTTCACGACCCCTGGCCACAGGGATGGGGAGCAGAGCAGCTGAGGACAGGCCACTGCTCACCCAGTGAGGCGCACCCAGGCTGCCCCAAGCGTGCAGTGCCCCCGTCCTCCCTCCACACTGCAGCCTGAGGGCACAGAGGCTGGGTCAGGTCTGCAGCTGGAGCTGGTGCCAGCGTGGGGGACAGCTCGGGCACTGGCAGAGGCGCCTGGCTCCTCTTACATCTTCGGGAGTGTTACTGGGAGCCCCCGGAAGGGGGTCACCCTGCAGTCCCAGCGAGGCTTCTGCAGGGCCGGGCTGGAGCCGGGCTCTGTCCCAGCAGCGGCAACGCAGCAGGTGTGGGAAGGCAGGGCCACCAGGCAATAGCCCCGCCACGGGCAATTAGCTACCGTCAACAGGCGCGAGGCCGTCTGGCCAGATGGGGAATCGGGCATTTATTGCTGCTATCGCTAGCAAATTGATCATTACCGCGTTGACTTTTAAGAGTGTGCAGCGCCCAGCCCAGTGAGCTGTTGGTTCAGCCCCAGAGAAACAGAACCTTCAAAGCCCTTGATCCCTCTCACCTGGAAGCTTACACTAAATTTAACAAATGGAGCGGCTTCTAATCCCACTTGCCTCATGCCAGGCTGCGCCTCCCATGTGCCAGCGTGCCCCGGGCACGCCCAGGGCCCAGGCTTGGATCCCAGCACCGGCTAGAGTCACGCTGCCCTGATGCGGCCCCCCTGCGACCCACTGTGGCCCTGGCGGCCCCACTTCGGCCCGATCCATCACGTCCCGCCCTGCGGATGCTGGGCCGTGTGCACACCCAGGTGGGTTCCACCTCTCGAGGGCAGACATACAATGTACCAAAAATGAAAAATCAGTGATCATCATCCCAGAAAACCTATCAGACAGACAGCCTCACGGGGCCCCTGCTCCCTACGGGTCACCCCACCACCACCCCCATCAGGGCCTGGCTCCAGGTGGGGACTGGCAGTCGGGGCCCCTTCTTCCTGGACCCTGTGAGTGGTCCCAAGTGTCTGGCAAGCGTGGGTGGATTTTCACTTGGAGTCAGCCTCGCTCCAACGAGAAAGGTCGCAGGGGACTGCCTAGGTAGCTCAGTGGACTAAACACCTGCTTAGGCAGGCACGGGGAGTGGGGTTCAATCCCTGGCACCACATCCCACAACTGGCCCTGCCCCAGGCGTGATGAGCTGACCACTGAGACAGGATGTGTGGTGCACACCTGTAACCCCAGCACTGGGAAGGATGAAAACAGGAGGGTCACTATGAGTCTGAGCTGCGTAAGACCCTGTACCAGATACATTTTTTTTTAAAGAAAGAAAAAGGCCACAAAGAGGGAAGGGGACAGCAGCCAGGTGGGTCTCGCACCAGGGGCAGAAATGCTGACCTCTGTGCCTGTTAAGAGCCCAGGCCAGGGGCCAGGCTAGGGACACTAGCTAGCAGACCCCAGCCAGCCACCAGTGAAGAGCTTGTAGGAACCCTCACACCACCCCGGGAGGGAAGATATTTCCAGCCCACCACTGCTGGCAACCTTGGCCCTAAGCTGGAGCTGGCCCAGGCCTCCGTGTCTCTCCCAGAAGTCTCAGCACATGAGCAGCGCCAAGCTGCACACGGAGGGCTCACTGGGTGGCTCCCACCTGCAGCCCAAGGGGCCGCATCAGCAGCAAGGGCGCTGTCCACAGCCAAAAGTCAAGGGCCCTGGCACCATATCTCACCATATCTGTGCCCCCTGCACCCCTCCAGAAAAGCCTTTCAGGGAGTCAGCCAGGTGCGGGGGGGGGGGCACACTGCTGCCCGACTCTGCGGGCTCAGCCCTTCCTAGCCTGTTAAGCATCCCTCCTGCCACCCTGCCCCAGGCATCCTGCTGCCTCCTGCAACATGCAGATCCTGCCTGAAGCCACGCTGGCTCTTCTGAGAGCCTGGGCACAGGTGGCCTGGCTGGCTTGTCATTGTACTTGATGTTGTTTGACATCTAGATCACTGAGCAAGAAGCTAAGATCTAAGAAAACGCCTCTGCTAGGAACAGAGCCACTGAGAGAGGAGGCCTGCTCAACTGAGATGCTGGGACGGTAGCACCACCAGACCTGGCCTGCGCCCGTCCTCAGGGAGCCTGCTGGCCTGGCACCTCCCTCTGTGGGAGGACACGGCACTTGGGTGCTCCTGAAGCTCAGGACATCAAGCAGTGTCTGCTGGGCTCCTGGCCCAGGCAGAAGCAAGGGCACAGCCACAGGTGAGTGGGGGGCCCTGAGCCCCGGGCCCCATGATAGAAACAGCTCTGAGGAAAGTGGTCCTGCAGTCTGGGGTGCAGAGAGCCCTGTGGGGACCCTCCTCAGAGGCGGGAATGCCTCCGCTCCTTCTGCAGGGCTGTGTGGGCCAGGCTGGATGACAGATGCCAGGTGACCTAGTGGACACGCCCTTTCCCAACGCTCAGCAGACCCCCGAGCCCTGGCTGGGACTGCCATGAGCACACATAGGAAGAGCCGAGCCCCGACTCAGGACCGGGGGCCACCTCACTCTGAGCTCCAGGTGATACCCAAAGTCCGGGGGTACCAGCCCCCACTCCCCCAATCCAGAGGCAGCACCCCACCAGCAGAAACCTGCCTGGCTGTGGAGGCCACCTGGGCTGTGGGCAGGGCACCGTGTGACATCCATGACGCAGTCTCTGGGCTCCCTCTGCTGTCCCAGCTGGGACACAGGGCCAGGGGCAGCGCCTGCTCGAGCAGCAGCAGGAGGGGAGCCTGCCAGGGCCGCCATGGTGTCCTCGGGGCAGGAACAGAGCCCCTTCCGTGGGAGGCAGCCACAAACCCGCTTTTCAGCAAAGACTCAGCTGNCTCCCGCCCACTTCTCAGCCGTTATTCTCTCTCCCCGGCTCTCTGTCGGGAGCTCTTTCCCACCGGCCTTGTTCCCTCTTCCGCCCTCATTGCTTCGTCATCGCCAAGGCCTCCTCATCCCAGCGCTGGGAGCTGCTCCCACTCCTGCCCTCCCTCCCACCCTGAGCCGCCTGGCTCCTGCACCAGGCTCTGCATGCTGCCACTAGGGGGCACTGCCATTCTCGCACAGGTAGAAGTCCGTAACTGCATCAACTGTGTGCGCACGCAGGGCTGGGCCCAACCCCATGCACAGTCCAGCGTGCATGTGCGTGCTAATGTGCACACAGGCTACACGTGTGCACACACCAAAGGACACATGCATGTAAGGCACATGTGCGCACCTGCGTATACACACACATACATGGCAGAGATGCGGTCGTGTCCAAGGAGAGCTGGGTGCAAGCACACAGTCTGGTGCCCACGGAGGAGACCCTGGCCCAGCGGGGCCCACAGAGCTCCGGGGGAGGCAGCCAGGGCTGGCGCAGTCTTTGGGGATTGAAGCAAAGCTGGAGGGTGGGTCCGATCACCAGGCTCAGGAGCCGACCTGTGCGCAGTGCACGTGCCCCGAAGCTGACGGGGTCTGCAGGAGCCTGGAGCGTAGGTGACAGTGACGGCTCTGCCGCCTGCATGTCTCCCTCACCGTGGGGACACTGGAGTGAAGGAGCCGTGAGGAAGAGCCAGCCGCTTTCCCGGAGAAGCGGCCTGCTGGTCTGTCTGCCATTTCCCACCATGGGGTTTGGGGAGAACCCTCAAAAGAGACACATGTGGGGACCAAGTTCACCCCGAGCCGCAGTGTCCTGCAGCCCACCGGCACAGGCTCTGATGTCCAGGCCTAGAGTGACTGCACCCGGCTTTTGAGCTCCTGGTGGGGCCTCCAGAGACCTAACATGAGGGACACAGAGCTCAGGACCAGAGACAAGAGACTGCACAGGAGTCACAGGGGACACCGAGGCTTCTGCCCACGTCCCGAGAGCAGCCTGGTGGACACCAGTGAGACTGTGACAGCTCTGTCTTGAGTGACCAAGCTGGTGGCCCAGATGTCACCAGGACTGCATCCCCTGGCTCCTGAGATGAAGGTGGCTTTCGGCTCTGAGCGAGTCCTGGGGGAGGGGCGGGGGCAGTAGTCCCCGTGGCCCCAGCCCAGCTAGGCCCTGGCCCCAGGCGAGGAGGCGTCCCAGGAACGTGTGAAGACGAATGAACCCCACTAATGACTGCTTAGCGCGCCCATAACTTCACCAACCAGGCCAGGTCTGCAAGCCCTGACGACGCTGGGCCCTTGATTAATGCTAATGGTTTTTCTCACCAGCTGTGAAAATGCATTTTCCATAATTTAGTTGTCATTACAATGGGAAGGATTTATAAAACACACACGCACACTGTGTGCACAGCAGCCCTGGAGGGGAGGGCAGTGGCAGCCAGGAGCAGCCAGTCCTGCCATGGGAGGCAGCAGGGCACCGGCCACACCCGGACACCCGGCCTCCAGCTCCCGGCAGGTCACCACACCTCCACACCATGCCAAGCATCCAAGGGGAGGATGGCCATGACTAGGCTGCGCCTGGCCCTTAGCATCACTCCTGCTCCAAGGACAGTGGCCCTGGGGAGCTCCAGCCCCGCCCTGCTGCCAGGTCCCAGACCAGGTGCTCAAGGGCCCCCCTGCAGCAGCAGCCGCCACAGGCAGGGAGCTCGTGGGTGCACCCAACGCCAGAGGCACCTGGGCACAGGCCATGCCAGGAGGCTGCTCCTAGTCTTTGTCTTGGACCAGGGGCACCCCTCCTACTTCCCCACAGAGCAAGATCATGGTGCAAGGAAGAAAGGAGGGGAGGGCATGGGGGCAGGGAGGGAGGCAGAGGACCCTCTGCAGCTCGTGCCAGGCTGCTCCTGAGCACCAGGGCACCAGCCACCAGTCAGGCCCAGGAGTACAGAGGTGGGCATACGGACAGCCAGATGTACATACTTGTGTCCAAGGTGGGTTTTCTTTTTACTTTTATTGAGAAAACTATTCTCAAAGTAGCAGATGCCAGAGATCAGGAAGGGAGGAGGAGGGAGGCCTCAGGATGGATAAGTTGGCAGAATGATGGATAACTGGATGGAGCTTGGGAAGCTGAAAGGATAGACAGATGGAAAGACAGATAGAAGAAAGGAAGGAGATGAGGGGAAAGACACAGGAAGGAAACCCCAGGCAGGCAGCACACAGAGCCTGTTAGCAGATGCCCACGAAGCCCTCAGAGCTGTGGACACGAGCTAGCGGCCAGCAGAAAGTCCACGCCGTGGCTGGGGCTGAGCAGTGGCCTCAGCCGGGGCCCACAGCCCCAGATAGCCAGGCTGGAGGCTGGCGAGGGCCACCACGACCGGCCGAGGCCCCTCTGCTCCGGGCCCGCAGGCTCAGCTGGGCAGGGCCCCCCAGCCCGCTGTCCAAGCACAGATGGGCGCAGCGGCGGGGGTGAGCGGGGCAGGCCGGGAAGCAGCCGGCATCGAATCAATTAATGCGCGCTCTTCCGCGGCCGGCACGCTTGGCCTTCAATTAGCAGATTCGCTGGCCCGGCTGCAGGCCCGGGGCCTCCACCACGGAAACTTTCTCCTTCTTGTTTTAATCTTTCACCGAGCCGGCCTTTCGCCTCCAGCCCGTCTAATTGAAACTAATCTTCGCGGGCAAGGCCTGTCTCTCCTCCTAATCCTCCTCCGAGGAAGTCCACATGGTCCCAATTACAGCCACACCGGCCCCTTTCATTCCCGCCCTGTCTCCCTCTGCCAGCCTCCTTTTTTGAAAGCCTGCATTATTAACTCCATGCTTGCGAGTTCCTGTCACGGGCCACGAGATGCTATCGCTGGCTGCCGATGGATAGGGTTACCACGAAAGCATTTTGTGGATTACATTTCGCACAAAGGCGATAGAGGACGCGATAGCCACGCTGGGAGCTGGGCGGGCACAGGGCGGGCGCGCTGGCCACCAGGACCTGCCTGCAACCTGCAGCCCAGGCCTGGGGTGCCAGGCAGCAGGAGGAGGGTGCAGGGGCTCCTCGGAGCGCAGCATCCACCACCGGGGCACAGGGAACGGGCCCGTCCTGCCCCCAACTAGGGGCTGCAGAGCAGGAGATGGGGTCCCCAAGCCAAGCTCAGGGTTACAACCAGCCAAACGGAAACGCTACGTTTCCAGGCTGTCAAGGACATCAAGTTTCCGAGCTCCAGGCTGGAATCTACCCCACCATGCGGGCCTGCTGGTTATCACGGCCGATCAGACCTCAGACTGGCAGCTGGGGACGTCTCTGATTAATTTTTTTGAAAAGAAACTGAAATAATCATTTCTTAATGAAAGCAGTTGCCCTTTTTTTTTTTT
>NDGN011468427.1:0-10258 GCA_002564285.1 Tympanoctomys barrerae
GTAAGCCACAGGGCTCATTTATTTAATTTATCCTAACAGTCTGTCTTAATTCTTTGAAAAAAAAGTTTGTTATCTGTTTCTTTTTTGTAAAAGTGTTTTTGGTTTATATGTTTTCCTGAATAACTGCTTGGAATCTGTAATAGCTAACATTACCCTCTTATTATCTTGTTTTGAAAATGTGTGCGATTTTTTTTTCATAGCTTTAAAAATCAGAAAGCAAGATCAACTGCATGGCTCATACTGACATGCTCAGCCAGGTTGCTGAATGGGAGAGCGTTTATGCAGAGTCATCGCGGCCCATCTCAGAGATGTTTCAATGGGCTGTTTTAAGACTGCGCTCTCAGGGATCAATGCTACAGTATGTCAAATGGGCTGTTTTTGGTACTACATGCCATCTGTCTGATGGAGGATGCGTGTGCCCATGTGTATGCATTTCCTTCTACTCAATAACTGTTTGATCTCTTGATCTTTTCAAAAATGCCTGACTCATTGGGTGGTCTCAAGGTTCTCTCCACCTACTGTCCTTACTTCTTTTTATCACTTAGAGGCCTTATCTACTAGGAATAGCTCATGAATAATATTTTATTTCTGTCTCAATCTCTTGGCATAAAGCTGGCCTGTGAAAGCAGGTAGGGAAGTGAGTCTTGAAATCATGCCTGCTCTTTCTTCAGCTGGAGGGAATGTGCTCATATGGAAGAGAACAAAGATCAAGAGCTTCCAGCCCAAAATTATGGACTCAATCCTGAGATTGAACAGTTGATAACCTAGGAAACAATGTATTGAAGAGTTGAGGCCGCATCACTCACCACCTGGGTCTGGGAATAAAAATGTCTATAAGGATCAGAGATCGAACAGATCATTACTAAGTTGTATTGAAACCAGGCATAGAAATAATAAGAAAGTAAAGTAGTAAAGGAAAAGAATAAGACCAAGAGTAAAGGTCAGAGAGCTTCCTTGGTTGTACAAAAGGGATTATTTCCTACAGGACTAATATGAAACATCAGAGTTAATAATTGCAGGCAGAGAGCTCCGAAAACTATTCATTTTCAGACCCAGCAGATCTATTGTGTTCTAACTCATACAGAAAACCCCTGAACTCTATATCATGGTACTGGGCCCCCTGGGGGAGTCCCATGTATTTAGCTTTACAGACTCACCTGGGCCACCTCATCCACAAGGCTCACTCTTCTCTGTGAGTTCTTATCTCCCTAATCGCCTCCCCACTGCAGGAAGATGCTGCCGAGCCCTTGGCCTCCTTAAGGCGAGAGGTATTACTCTCAAGAGCTGCTGCTGCTTCAGCTCTCTTCCACCAGGTCAATAACCAGGATTGCAGCTCAGTGTAAATTGGCTGGGGATGTGCTGGTCTGATAACTAAGAAGAGATGGTGCTTCACAGAAGCTACAGGGATTAGCTAGCAAATACCATCAAGAATCCTGAAAGAAATGGTGAGTAGAATTGATCAACTGCGTTTGGAATATACCATTGAATTTTTTTTTTTAATTTAGGTTATGTGATTTTATATCCCAGCAAAGAAACCAGGGAATGGACAGATTCACTGGTGGCGTAGATTTTATAAGCCTGGAAGAAACCTTAGTCTAATGATACATGTGAGGATACCCAACTCATCCTGTGAAATAGGAAAGGACTGAATGTGAAGGTTCCAGGAGGGGGAACTCTGAATCAACAGGTTAGGTGAACTTAGAAGATGCACCAGAGGATGCTTGGCATCTTTGGGAAGCTCCATAAGTCATACAACTCACCCAGCTCCTCGTGGACACACCAGTGACCAGGACACTCATTATTACTAAGTATGGTGGAGATTTTCCTTTGGAAGGAATAAATGAAGTTTGAAGAGGTAGACACTGGACAGGGTTTGCTGACAGTCAGGTGGGCTGGGGGTTCCATCAACCACCAAGTTAGTAGCATGGCATGTGTATATTACACTTGCAGTCCTGGGAAATAACCATAGAGCCATTCTGCGGCTACTCTTATGTAATTAAGCAGGTCCCATGGTATGTTGCAATTTCCCTTCTCTTAACATTAAGGTGTTTAGAATATGAATGAATAGCTGGCCTGGACCCTGAAGAGGGAATGCTCTTTTCGAGGGTCAACATACTGTCTTAGTCAACTAAAACTGCTATCACAGCACTAGGACTTCTTGTGTGGACATGACTAGCTTACCATTTTAACACGGATTATAGACCTTTGTTGACAAAAGGAAATCGGGCTGTTATTAATATGATATAGGCATGGGGGAAAGTAGGTGTGGTAAAAAGAACATGGAACAATTACATTTTTGAAAAAGTGTTATAGTATAAGACACATTGTCATTAATCCCGCTCAAACAGCACCTGTCATTTAAAGCATACTTATCATTCTTGCCACTCTCTGAAACTTCCGGAATCTTCTTTCGTGAGTCTTGTGAGATGTTCTATTATGGCTCCCTGGATGTCTCAGATCAATTGGAAATATCCAGGTTTCAAAGGGTTTTTTTTGTATTTTAGGGGAGGGTCTACAGGGTGTTCATGGTCTCACTACTAGATCAGAATCATAGTGATCCACCTGTTTATAGCCTCCCAAGAGCTGAGATTACAGGCACACGCCACCATGCTCAGTCTCAATCCCCATCTCAGTGCACCCCGGGGGTGGGGCCAGCATGGCAGGCCCTGGGAGATTGAATCCCTGGCCGCTGCACCTGCTTGCAGGTGTTTTAATCCATTGATCTATTTCACTGGCCCTCAAGGTTATTTTTGACTTTGAAGAAATGTCAGGAGTTGTACTCTGTGAGATATAGTGAATAAAATGGGTATAATCTCTTTATACAAACCTACTTCTCTATTAGATTGCACTTGGCAGAACCACTCACTACTTTTTTTTTATCACACCTGATAAAAAACTTAGGGAAGATTTTCAAAACTTCTGAAAAAGTGGCATGAAGGACAGCATAAGTGTGGTAGGAAGGATTTTGATAAGTCAATGGCATATGTATCTTGTACTGTAATAAACTCCTAATTCAAAAATCAAAATTAAAATTCGCCAAGCATTTGATCACACCTTGCATTTTAAACCTAAGTGATTCTCTGAGTCCCTGGGTCCCTATTTAACTAGTTGTGGATACAAATAACAAATAGATCCTGAAGCAAGTATGAGCTCTAGGAGCTTAGAACAACAAGGGTGAAGCCCTGGGTGCCACATCCAGCTAAGACATGGAAACACGCCCCGCCAGGGGGTTGAAATGGATCGTCAGTGATGGAGGAAATAGTACAATTTGCTTCCCTGATGGTATAAGTTTAGTGACAAGATCTGAAGTTCATTTTACACTCTACATTCTTTGGTTTCCTCTGAAGAAGAGAAGCACAAGGCAACTACAGAGGATCTGTTTTCTAATGCATCTGGAGACATGAGTTTGGGCAGCAGAAGGGCTGGACTCTATCTGCCTTGGGTATGTGCTGCTCAAATCCCCCTTCATAGAAGCAAATGAAAATTCATGAGCCATCACCTGGCAATCTCAAACTCTACTCCTGATTTTCTGCCCAAGTTACCCATGTCAAACCCACTCCCACACACTGAGAAAACACGAGGTTAGTACGCTTGGGCCACTCTTGACCGATGAAGTTCTCATGAACAGGGTTCTCCTGCCCTGTTCCTAGGCTACTCAAAGTGTGGTTGCAAGTGTGCACAGGAGCTCTGCTGGTTTGGGTCTTCCTACTCAGACCCTCTTCCTGGAAGACTGTTCATGTACTACGGGACCCTGTCATGGTCTATCTGGTCTTCCCTTACTTTTCTCAGTGCTCCTTCAAAGACACATTCCCCCAGTGAATCTCTTGGAAATCTAATTTTTTCCAGAAATCCAAACTTTTTTTAGATATTTCAAGCAAATAGATCACATCAAGGCGATAATTTTTTTTCAAGTTTCGGAAAAATATGGTTTGTATAGAAAAGGCTTTGGTTTGTAATTAAAATTTTGGACTACAGAGGTAAAACAAAAAGTCATGAATATCTATCTATATCTATATTTATATCTAAATATCTAATTTTTGATACATGGTCTCACTACACAGTTCAGACTCACAGCGATCCTCCAGCCTCAGCCTCCCCAGTGCTGGAATTACATGCATGTGCCACCACACCCAGTTCTCCTGGGCTGGTGTGGCATGTGATACATGGAATTGGACTCTGGATCTTGTGCTTGCCACCCAGGTGCTTATGCTGCTGAGCTATCTCATTGGCCCAAGGCCATGGTTATACATCAAGAGTCAAATTGTGTAGTTATTCAGAAATCATTTTATGATTTAATTATGTTGAATGAGATGACAAACGTAATCACCTCACAGCATAGAAACATTTTTAAAGATTCTTAATTCACCCTACTATGATTAAGAACTCTAATAAGTGCTTTTATTCTATATATAATTCTAATAGAAAATAGCTGCCATTTCAACTTCCATTGAGGTTTCTTTTTCTTTTACTGGGGCAGCATCTTATTTATCTATTTTTTTTTTTTTGTCAAAGATAGTTTTTTGATCACTGGAATAACTGGGCAAAACTTTGTAATTTTTGAATAGTCTAATCAAAAAATATAAAGTGTGTTTAAATTAAAAATTCATTACAGAAGAAGTTGTAGCTTCACTAACCCTTCTCAACATTCTTTTGCTCACTTCAAACACTTATCCCTTTGTTCTTGCCACTTTTTGAAGAAGTTCTAGAGTCCTCTTTCAAGATTATGGGGCATACGCAGAACTATGGCAAGTACTGCTGTCATGAATCAGCCAATGGAAATTCATGCTTTTAAAAACTATTGGGCCCCAGCGATAGCACTACAGCATAAGTGCCTTCCCAGCAGGTTCGAGGTCCTCAGTGCGATCCCTGATACCAAAAAATGAAACTATTATGCTGTCATTTCCTTCGTCTTACCCACCAGACCTGGTACCAACTTCTGACTGACTCTGGAAGTCAAAATGATGATGAAAGGTAAACATTTCTAATCAGAGCAGGACAAGGAGACAGACAGGAAAGCGCAACAGAAGCCGCAGAAAAGGGCTTCCAGAGTCCTTCAGAAAGCTGCAAGAGTCATGGCAATGTTTGTTTTAGGTACATGGGACTGTTTTAAGGGAGGTTAATATTACTATATCTCATTTAATTTCCTTTAAGCATTCATTGTATTTTTTTATCATATTGCACATACTGAATTAAGACCCAAATGAAAGAAAATCTATAATTTTAAGTGTATGGGGATACATATGATTTAAAAATAGAGCATGATACAATCTATAACAAATTATAGACTCATTATTAGAAATTGGGTGACTCCAGAAATTTGAAAATTTTATTTTATTTTTTAACATTCATTTACTCAAATATGTTATGGAAGAAGATACTTTCTTCAAGTGGCAGTAACACAAACTGAGGAGTATTTAGGTTTTATGCATTCTGGGGTATATCTTGTTTTGTTTCTTTCATGACTAACGAATTCAGAAGTTTTTTTTTTTTTCTGAGAAATGTGCATGCTTAAACTAGCATTACTGTTGGGAGAACTATTAAATACTGTATTGAAATTAAATCTAGCTATAATTTGTGTTACCGTCTCAGGTTTATGGAATATCTCATGCAAAGAATAGTAATTTCTTTAAATAAAGAAGAAATCAGAAGAGAAGCTCAAATTACAACGTGTCAGGCAGTGCTACATCCATAATTAGCCCAGGTATTAAATGTGTCACTTAAGATAAAAACATGCAGATTCTTAAGTCATTTATGCTAACTATCTGTTTGCTTAGTACTTATTATAGTTCTCTAGATTTATTTTAAATTAGTGGTGTTGTACGTTTCAGAAGATTTGCACCTTTTGTGACTAAGTGTGTAAAATGACTAAAGACACAACGTCATATGATGTGCAGTGTAGTAATTAGTACAACGGAATTAAAATAGAGTAAATTCTGCACTAATTTCATGGTTCTCAGCCCTCTAGGATAAGCAATGATGTCAAGGATTTAAAATGATGTAAAAATGGCTAATTTTTCCTTGCAGGCTTTAAAAAACTCTTGGTGATCACATCTTATGTAATAATTTAAGAGAAATTCTAAGTGGAAAGAAGAACAAATGAGGGTGAAATCAGGAAAAAAAAATAGGGAGGATGACAAGGCATATTGAGTGTTATGTATCAGGCAATGAGCCGTGTGTTCTCACAAATGTTATCTTCATTCATCCTTCCAATAGCAGTTTGACGTAATTATAATTGCTCTACTTTAGAGCCATGGGCACTTGGATTTAGCAAGGTTAAATGACTTAGGCAAGTGGCGGATAAGTGGTCCAAATCGGAGTCAGGTGCTTCAGATAGCAAGCTCATTCTGTTTCCACGAAGCAAGATAAGCTACGTGATTCTTTCTAACACTCTCCAGGTCTGTGATTCTATAATGAAATTTGACATACAGTTACTGGTCTAGAAAAATGATGGAGCATCACTGAGCAGCAATAAGAACATCGGGCTAATGGTCTTCCTGCCAGGAGTCAGATAAGACTTAAGATTTGTTGTGTCCTCCAGCCTGACCAGACTGTTACTGTGACATATAGTATTCAGTGATGTTGAAATGAATGAGACCTACCGTTTTGAATCCTCTGTGCCTTCATTCATGCTGGTGGTTCCTTTTACATCATGTTTATTTGCCTCTAAAATCCCCCTTTGCCTCAGAGTCATGTTCTTCAAAATTGGGTTCAAATATATCTCTCCAGTAAAGGCATTTGGAAGCTCAAAGTAAGAATTACTCATTCCTTCATCTATTTCTATAGAAGGCTATTTCTAAGAAGGCTTCTCCTGAGCCCCAATTCCTTGTATCTTTGCTGTGACCTCAAATGGTGATTGTTCACATGCTCCTACTAGACATCTCTTAACAGGTTAGTGAAGCAAGCTTTTGGATTTGTGCTTCTTTGCCCCAGTGACAACTGAGTATGGAGAGGGAAAGAGCTACCATGCATGTGGATGTGGCCATCACATATGCTTGCAGCCCAAAAAAATTAAAAGGAGAAAGGGGAAGACATCTGCCTGCATTTGAAATTGCCATTCTCCTTAAGCGGGTATAATTTTTCTACTTCCATTGCCTTTGGGTGTCAGATTCCAGTTTCTTCAGCTTTTGAACTCAGAAATACCAGCAGCCTTCTAGGGTGCTTCCAGGCCTTCATTCTCAGACCAGCACCATATTCTTGATTCATTCTGTTTCAAGGCTTCAAGAGTCTTGAACTGAACAGCTAACAGATTCCCTGGCTGTCCACTGTGCATCTGGAACTGACACTGTGGGCTCCATCACTTCTGATCCTCCATTTCCAAACTTATGTCTATGTCTATATCAATGATGTCATGAAAATACATTATTAATGCTTAAATTTACAAAAAAAAATCACAGTAACAGACATACTGCCATTTATCCTCTTCAAAATCCTCCCCCTTGCTCCAAACACGCTTCCCATCAACCTTGTCTGTTTCAGAAACAGTTCTGGAAGTCTCCTTTCCTTTCTTTACAAGGTGTCATCAGACATTCCCCAAATGCTGCTGCTGCAAGTCAGCCCAGGGAAGGCAGGTTTGTGGAACATTACTCTACGTCCTCAGCTGCCTTATCCAGCAGATGTAGTACCCTGAAGATGCTAGCTCTCCTCTACATTACAAGTCATGATGAATAATAAATAGTTTAATTAGATTCAATACATTGACACAGCAATGACAACACAACTAAAGATGCAAAATAAGACTTTCATACCTGCCATAGACACTGGCAAGAACTATAGGAATAAATGGCAATGTGTCTCTTATGGTAATAATTTTTAAATTTAAACTTTCACTGTAGTGTTTATCATCTTTCACATATATATTCTTTGGATTCTCTCCTTCTATAGAATTTAACCAATATATTTGTTTTTGTGTGTTCTCTCCCTTTGAGTATAAATGTTTTTTCTTCTAATGAATACATTATAATGGAAATTGATTATTGCTTTTCAAATGGGAACAAATATATTTTGTCTTTGAACTTTCAAGCCAAGGCTCACATTTTCTTTCAGAAACCTGGGTTGGAAAATTGATTTGTTGGTAGGAGCTGTGTGGAGAAGACAACATGAGAAAGAAGTGATGTCTCCGGAAATCAGCTAGCAAGAACTCTGCAGCCTCTAAGGAGCAAGTGTGTGCGAGAATGTGCCTTTGCCCTAGGAACCCTTGTAGGACTGCAGTGACTCTAGTCATAGAGAATTCCTTGATTTCAGCTTAGCAGAATCCCAGGACCAGAAGGGCCAACTGAGTTTTGTCTGGATTCTTAACTCACAGAAAGCACTAGGTAACATGTTGGGTTGTTTTAAGCCGCTCATTTGAGGGATATTTTTTCTTATACCATAGTCAATAACTAATTTAGCCTCTGCACTATTGATGTCTAGCGTGCGTGAGGCTCTTAGGGTCACTTATTAGATGTGGAACATTTGAAAACAATCTTTCAATTTCTATTGTGCAGATGTGATAAACTAAGGAATCAGTCCACCATGAGGAATTATCACGTGATGAGGAAAGGAAAAATCAGAAGGAGATAGCCACGTGATCTTATTAGAGAGAATGTAAAGACTTGGCAAATAGAAAACACTTTTCTTTTGCTTCAGGAATAACTGATAGGACTGGGGAGACAGCTCAGCGGCATAAGTGCCTGGTTGGCATGAGCAAGGTCCTGTGTTTGATCCCTGGTACCACAATAAAACAAGAATAACTGATAAAGATGGTGAATGTCAACATTTTGAGTTCATTATGGATGCAGTAAAATCCCGTTTCCTTACTCTGCAGCTAATATACACATAATGGCTGAGATAATGCATCTGCTTGAAAAGCGTAGAAGCTTAATTCAGTATCTCAGCTGTTCTACCTACTATGTAGAGGACATGCCCTTACCCTCTAGGATGTTGTTCAATGTGCCAACTTGAGAAGTTGTAAACATCTTGAGCCTGTGCAAGAAGAGGGCACACAGATGGTGTGAGGGCTACGCGGTGGGGCGGTACCCTGCTTCCAATGTAAGAGAGGAGAGAGGCCTACTCCCCTCCCTTTTGCTCTTGCTGATTTGCTGTCTTATGGCATCTTAATACTCTCTCTGCCCCTGTGTCGTGCCACCCTGTCTTAGAAGAAGCTGGTTACAGACTAAAGCCTCCAAAAACTGTGAGCTACACAAATCTTTCCTTCCTTAATTTTGGACATTGGGTATTTTGTCTCAGCAATGAGAGTAAAGTATCCAAGACAGCACACTTAGCAGTTGAAAAAAAATACATATATATTTTATTGTTTCCAGAATCAAATCATATGTAAGTAAAGTAAGTGCTACTAGAACTCTTTAGAACTCAAACACTCATATTTTCTTAAAAAAGAAGAGAATTACAAGGTATAATATGTCTATATAATGAAATATTAATATCAGTAAAATCACTTCTTGGTCTGGGGATCTAGTTCAGTGGTGTGTCTGTCTGGCAAGACACTCTCAGGGTTATTAATAGTCATTAATGTAGTTGCTAAGTTATATGAGATTAGCTAAAGCAGAATTCATACAGCATAATAATATTATATAAAATTATGTACATTTAAATAAAAGGAAAAAAATAAATAAAAGGGATACATTCACACATTATTCATTTAATAACATATACATATGATATGTATGCATATAAACCATATATGGATATATACATATATCATATATATCATAAATAAATCTATGAACACATATCCATATTTCTGTCCCTACTAAGAGATCATATAATGAACAGTACAATGACTGAGTGGTGTGATTATGCAGAAATTTTCCTTTCTGTGCATCAGCATACAATAGTTTCAAATCTATGTCATCACTTTTGTACTGGTCAACAGTCCACCCTTACAAGTTAGAATTATACAAGGCAAGCCTTTGAGGAGCCATGAGAGCCAGATCTCTATTGACAGGACCTCCTCATGCCCACCAGAATGCCCACATGCACTGAAAGCTTTCACTGGGGTGAAAGGACCGCCAGGCTAATCTGATCCATACTCTGAAAACAGACTGTTTGCACTTTCAGACTGAGTACAATAGCTGTATGGTTCCCCATTCCTTAAAGGATTTTTTCTTTATTCCTCCTAACCTTCAATGTCCTCACCATTTATGGAGTGAATAACACACCTACTGATGATCTCCAGTATGGAAAGGAATTGCACATGATTCAGAGCATTCAGGGACCTCCACTTCTTCACAGTGGCTCAATGTATATCTGTGGTGGTTGA
>NDGN011468432.1:0-15554 GCA_002564285.1 Tympanoctomys barrerae
CTACCAATTTGGTTTGAAACTGTCTCATTACTATTTGTTTCTCAATAAAATTATGGAAAAAATAAATAAAATAAAATAAAAAATAATAGTAAAAAAAGTTGAGGAAATAACTGAAAACACCGCCAGGGGATAGGGGCTATATACATATATATATATATTTTTTTTTTTTTGATGGACAGACCTTTTCTTATGTCCTGGGTTCCCTTGTGGTTGCCCACTTTAACGGTAAGTACAAATGCCTACCTGCTGTACCATATAAATATTTGGGGTAAATCCTGTTGGTGTGGCTGATGTACTAAAATACTCCATGTATAGATGGCTATGGTCGACAATGAAAGACCCCCTCTCCAGACCTCTGTCCAGGTCCTTGAGACCCCAGCTTTAACTTTAGGGTGTGCACAGGTATGGGTAGATAAATGGAGCCATTAAACACTTAATGACTAGCAAACGCTCCCTATCTGAGACACAGACTAGGAAGCATACTGAGATGTTCTATGTCAGGCTACATAAGACTAAAGTTATGGGGAGAAAAAGATATAAAGAAGTGGGTGTGGCTTTTTGTGTTTTTTCCCATTTAACAGTAGCAATATCTTTTTCAAAGAAAGGTTAGGTGGTTTCTAAATTTTTAGATTTTTCCTGCCGGCGGGACATAGCAAGGGGCTGGCTACAAATCACAAAGCATTTCAATTTTTCCTCCTACATGTGAGCTTGTTAGAAGATAGACCTGTCTTGCTACTATAATGTAGTAAAATTTATTTAAACCGTTGGTTACTACAATAACTACAGTTACTACAGCACTTGCGCTGTGTTGGACATGCATGTAAAAGACAAGAAGCCAGTTTCTGACTTCTGGGAGCCTCCAGGTTAGAGGGACTGAGGTATATAAACATGGTAAATACTATCTGATAACCAGGTAGGCACCTCAGGCAGGGTGCTTTGCACACACAGCACAACTACACTGGGTCAGAGGAGGTCCATGCCAGGAAGACACATGCATGCCATGAATAGAGTCTGGTGTAGGGAGGCAGACAGCCAGGTTAAAGGAAACCAAGTGATTCAAGCCATTAGAGGTCACAGAGTGAAAGCAAGGAGAAATAATGCAGTGTGGGACATCATCAGTACCATTCATTGTTCAGTATTTGGAAAGCAAAACAAAGGCAGACAATGGAGAGAGACAGAAATGAAGGAAGCAAGACTCACTCCAGTTTCTTTTAGCTTTCAGTGTCATGCTTCGAATCCTAGATCTTTTCTTCCAGAAGTGGAGAAGTGATTGTTAGAAGAAAAGTGATACATAAGTGTGCATTGGATATAAATATTTTTTGTTACAATTAGGAGCTACCTGAGGGACCTAAGCCTCACCAGAGTAGGCAATCAAGGGGCTGCTATCAAGGCCTAGGTGAAAGATACGAGGAAAGTGGGATGTGCCTGGGAGAATGGAGGCAGAGTGGAGAGTCTAGAAGTGATCAGGAGGACAAGTGTAAAGACTTGACCTGTTACTTGTATGAGAGAGGAAAGAGAGGTGAGTAGGAGAGTCTAGTCCCAGCTCTCTGGTGTGGGCACCTGGGTGGATACTGGATGAACACAAGTTGTCTGAGGCCAGAAGAAGGCAATCCACAGGGGAAAAGCTTGAGTGAGAGGTGTCTGAAATGGGAATGGAAGCCTTGAGAATATACAAAATCCACCAGAATTGTGAGCCAAAATGGAATTCAGGAAAATACCACAAAATTAAGAGTAGGTCAAAGAAACCATTCCACAAAAAAGAAAGGATTAAAGAAAACAAATGGTAGTAAGAAAGACACAGTTCAAAGGTGAGTGAAAGACAAGCAGTTCTAAGTAAGACAGACAACACAGAAAAAAGCAAAGGCTCTGGGCTCAATAATCAATCAGGAGGTAGTGTTACAGGTTGAACTGTGTGGTCCCCTTTATACCTCCAGAAGTGAAAGATACTTTAGACCTTTAACCCTCTCATAACTTGGAATGTGACTTTGTTTAGAAACAGGGTCTTCGAAGTTCGAATGAGGCCATTAGGTGGGTCTTCATCCATCATGTCTGGTGTCCTCAGAAGAGGAAAGCTGGACCAAAGGCATCTGTGCACGCACACACATACACACACACAGAAGCTGATGAGAAGGGACACAGGCAAGGACGCCACTGCCAAGCCACGCAGAGGCCTGGAACATGCCAGTCCTTCACAGCCCTCAGAGGGAATAAACTTCACCACACCCTAATGTTGAACTTGTTGCCTCCAGAAACTGAGCTGCTACAGTTCTGTTGTGTAAGTCTGTGCTATTTTGTTACTACATTTATTCCTCTAGCAAACAAATACAGTAAGTTTAGTAAATGGCAACTGCATGGCTTAGGGAAAGTATGATATTAGAGAGTGTTGAGGCATGAGTAGGAAATAAGGCAAGACTAGAATTTGAAAATGTTTACATGAGGAGCATAAGAAAGGAATGGTGCTTAGTTTTAATTTCAATCATAAAGACTTGAATGATCTGAAACACTAATGAGGATCTTTTTCTAAAAAATCCAGTCATACATTTCCTGGATTCTGTGGTTTCAAAATATCTCCTGTAGTTATGGTCACATTCTTTTGTTCCTAGTATTCTTTATATATTTTCTCTTACTTCCTCAACATTTACTCTTACCAGAGATTTGCTGTTTTATTCACTGAAAATAAGTTTTTGATTTTGCTGTGGGGAAAAAATGAATGCAAGCAAAAGAAAGAGACTGAAGTTATACAGGAGGGAGGCATTAGCAGGCAGAAAAGGTCCCTGGAGATGCAACCTCAAAGATGGCTTTGAACCTTTGTCCTTGAGGCTTCAAGAAAGGAGAGGTGGAATGCTGGGTGCAGGTGTGGGGCCCGTGTCAAGGGGATGCACAGTGATGGCACTGCTACCTGCTGATCTCAACTCTCTTCACCACATGGGAAGTGACATTACTAGCTCAGAGCTGGGCAAGGGCCTGCACAGGCTGGTGATGAGAACTGAAGCGAGGAGGGAGAGGAAAGGACATGGGAAGGTCAGAGTAAGCCCCTGTGGTGCTGAGGCCTGGCAAGTAACAGACTCAGAATCTGCCATGGTGACAACCTTCAGCTATAGGTATCACAGGTCCTGTGGAAGTGGACTGCTGCATGCCCAATGCAGGCAGGAGCCACCAAATGTTGGTACATAAGAAAAGTGAGGCTGGCCCTGAAGAAATGGCTTCATTACTTAAAAATGGGGACTGGATTTTATAGAGATAGTAAACAGTTAAAGGAGGGCTAATAAACAGTAACTACGGAGGATCTCTATTTCAGATCAGCTTTCCTGAGAGTGAAAGTAGCCCTGGCCTGGAAAGCTGCTGAGGCGCGGTATGCCTGACACTGTTCTGCTCCAAGGATGTGCCCGAGAGGAAGCTTCCTGCAGGCAGCACTGGGGTAGGTGCAGGCGGGCTGACACGCCAAGGGGAGCAGGTGTGGCAGCGCTCTGGCACTGCGCCTACTGCAGGTGACATGCTCAAATTCAGTGTCCGGAAAGGGGTAAAATTTTAAATCATATTTGTTGATAAGAAGAAATATATTTTAAAGAGGAAAATGAGAGTTCTGTTCTTAACATAAGAGCCACCATGTGCTAAAGTTAAGCAAACATAAATACTGCTGATAAAACTTTTGACAAACAACATACCAGAAACTCCTGGTGGTGTCTTAATGAATTTCCCATTAAAATGACCAATTACAGCTTCACATTTTTCTGTTGATTCCATCCTATTTGGGAGAAAAAAATGTATATATTTAGAGTTTCTTACTTTTAATACTGTTCTGTGCATGTGCAAATACTCTTTTAGATATTCTGGATAGCAAAGGGACTTAGCAATAATGTAATATGAGAGTTTATCCTTTTATTTAACTGTTATTTGTACTTCTTATAACAAAATAATCCTAGGGCGCATGCTCAGTCATGAAAGGAACAAATTATGCCCAGACTGTTTAATACTAAGCATACTAAATGTATAATTTTAGTCTAATCATTGGAAAATTGAAATCAATACATAACTGCTTGACAGTTCCGACACTACATGAAAAGCAGAAGTTTAACATACAAGTGCATTTCCTACTTGCTAGAATATTGGTCATTTTACAGATGGTCTTTCCTTTTATAAATTTACAAAATGACAGACTGAAGAATTATAGCAAAAGCTAGTGTCAATCACAAGATGTGCCTGACATGATTTTTGCATTCATGTCAGGTTTAAAATTAAATTTGTAAAGTCCATTTCATACCTTTTTTGGCATCTTGAATTTGAAGGTAAAATTAAAGACTGGAACTTAACTTTACAATTTATTTTATATCTCTAAGTGGTCCAATGTATTTGAGAAATATCTCTGGGGATTTAAATTACTTGGATTTAGTTTTACTTGCTACTAAAAAAAAAAAAAAGCCCTGGGAATAATTACTGAAAATGTACTACACCGCAGGACGATCATAGTCACACCTCAATTTTAACAGATAGTGATGGTTTTATAAACAGCAGAATTTAATTGGGTTCTGTGATTAGCTACAGAAGCCACATGCTTGATCTGCTTCCAGAAGCACATTCACAGAAGCCAGGAGACGTCAGTCATTCAGTGTCTCCTGGATTCTTTCAACCAACAAAGTGCATAGTGGATACGCCAGCCTTGCTCACTTTTATTGACAGGTTGTTTTAGTTTTATTATAAACTTATCTAGCCTGTCAGAGCAGTAGACTAAGAGCCAGAAGAACCGAGCAGGAGCCCATGTTATGACTCGGCAGCTAGGTGACAAGGGGAAAGAAACTTTCGTGCCTCAAGTATGATATTAATATGTAATAATAATACTTTGTTGACATCACAGGTCTGTGTAAGATGTGATCATCACGTATATATGTAAGCAAAGTGTCACCATGTTTTCCTCCAAATACAAACTTAATAATTTGAAACACTCAGACACTATCTGTTACTATATAATATCAATAAACTAAAAAATGTATCATGTAAAATCACCTTTTGTAGATGGACTTTAGGCTTAAACTGTGCCCCATCAAAACTATTTTATTTAACATTTTTTCTCTAGAAACCAAATAGCTGATACACTCAAGTATCTTTTCTAGGGCTGGGGAGATAGCTTAGCAGCATATGTACCTGCCTGGCAAGCACAAGGTCCTGAGTGTGACCCCCAGTATTACGAAATAAAAATAAAAATTAAAAAAAGCTCAAATATCTTTTCTAGGAAGGAAGGCACTAAAAATTAATTGGAGCATTTATTTAAAAAAAAACAAGCAAGAATTGTAAAATGTTAATAGCTGCTAAATTTATGTTGTGATTAGGTGGGAAATTTTTGTCTTACTTTTTAAAATATTTGAAATATTTAACTTAAAAACCTAACTCACCTTAATAATAACTCAAATTTCTATCCCAAGAAAAAAACATACTAATTTACCTGTGAAATTTAGGAGACCTATAATTATTTTTAAAAAGTTAGAAAGATCCCTACTAAAATATAAGGACAATACTTTCAGAGCTATTTCTCATGTGATAGGTTCATGGCAGGAGCAAACCAAAATTACGTGTACTCAGGGCAGGAGCCCTAGTGAACACACAAAAGACTTGGAAAATTTTACATGTAAACTTACACATAATTTAAGTTCATGGTGTGACTGGATCCCATAACCCTAGCTAAATTTTCTCTTATTGGTCAAGTTTTATTTTCTAAGATAACTCAGCAAAATTACTGTCATTGATATAATAGAGAGGGCAGAGTGCTTACCTGGCAAAGCCAACCCCACGACTTGTACCACTGGAATCACGTAATATTCTTGTAGAAATAACCTGTCCATAGGGTTTGAGCATGTTTTCAAGTTCCTGCTCATCCATGGACAGTGGCAAATTAGAGATATATAGGTTGGTAGGATCTTGTTCCTGTTGCTAAAGCAGAACAGAAAATTATCTTATCAATTTCCAACAGAAGTGATGATTTTGATATCAACACACCTACTTCTACACAAATACTTCTCTTGCTGTCTTTTTACAGCAGTGAGACTAAAGGGTCTACAGAATACCCAGGTCATGCTGGACAGGCAAACATGATCCTCCAGAGCCCCTCCCAGCAAATGAGGAAGGGAAGCTGCTGGCAGGCACCACTGAGTTGGAGAGCATGCCCTCATGAAAGCACAGCCTTCAGTAGTTTGTAGTGTTTCCAAAAATAACCAACCTCTCTTCCACTGCTATTTTTAGGAGCCCATTTCAGGCACACCATTGCCCAGGAGGCCATTACTGCTACTAATTCAGTAGAGATACATGAAGGATTCGGGATCAAGTCATGCGAAGCCCGAAGCCCAATACTGTTTTGCACAAATTGTCCTGCTCTGCCCTACAGCAGAGTCCACATAATTTCTGAATATTGATAATCAAAGAAAAAGGGGCACTGCTAATAACCCAAACAAGAAACTCAAAGCATACAAAACGATGAGCTCTGGGCAGAGCAAATTTTAGAGTGCTGGAAAAGCTGAATTTGAGAGATTGGAAGATTTGCAAAAACCCTGTCACACTAAGGGTGATCCATGGGCCAGTAATACTGGAATTACCTGGGAGGTTATTATAAATGCAGCATGTCAGACCTTACTTCAGACTTACAGAATTAGATATTCATTTATTTTTCAAAATTTATTTTAAAGAGAATAGAAAAATAATAGCTAAGACATTAGACATGATAATTAAGAAAACCCAAGATGATAGGTATTCAAAAGTGTTTGTTATATTGCATATAGAAATTATATTTAATAAAATGTGCAGGTGACTCAAGGATATAAAAATCAGAGAAACAATCCTTAGATCAATTCCATCCAACCTTCCTCTGCCGGGGTAGAGTCAGCCAGAACCAATTTTTAAAGAACAAGTAACTGTTACATACATTTATGAAGAGTATGGTATGGAATTGTTGAGGAAAAACCTTGCCTGACTACTAAAATAATCTGACCAAGTCTAAATTCACACATGCAATTGTGAAATTAACAAACTTAATTCAAAATCAGCCTTTCCTTTGGTCTTATAAACAAACTGTATCTTTATATACAGAAGCATATTATTTTTTTTCAATGAGCACTATTTGCAGTCATTAATTGATCATCTAGCCTTCACGAACAGAATAGCATACTCATTATAACCTTCAGATTTCTGAAATATATGGTGCTTTAAAAATATGTCTGAATTTGTATATAGTCTTTCCAGTGTATCCAGCATTAACCTGAAATGAGAATTTTCATTTAAATAATCTGCAAATAAAAGAGAACACTGACCTTTTGTGCCACGCTTAGCTGGTAAGACTGATTTAAACAATAATCTGTGGATGGCTGGGGGAGGGTAGCTCAGTTTATCTTTTGCCTAGCATGTCTGAAGCCTGGTTTGATTTCCAGTGCCATGCTAAGTACATAAATAAATGAACAAGAATCTGACATAGGGAATGGCAAATGCCTTCTACTTCCAAGAATGAAAGTTATTGAAGAGAGAGCTATGAGCAACAAGCACTGTCCCCACAACTTCCTGATTTGACAGAGGAAGCAGATCTGTGCAGCCAGACCTGTGATAAGGACACAGGGCACTGGCTGCTCTAGGCCTCACCCTCAGGGTGACAGCAGCAGGTCCAAGAAAAAAATTCAATTTTTCTAATGCTCAATAATAAGCTAAAAAACTCTAACCATTCATATGCTAAATCAAAGTATCAACTATTTTTGCTTTCAGCTGAAATTGGGTAAGTTCTGTGTGGTACCACTGATTACCTTATACTTAACAAAACCTTTCATTGTCAATTATGTAAAATATGTCTAAATTGAGCAAATGATTTAATAGATACAGAATAATAACAGTGTTCAAAGGGAAAAGCAATAATCCTTCTAGGTTTGAAAATTTTCAACTTCTGAGGTGGATTATAAGAGGGAGTCTTTCAGCTCCTTATTTCCACTTTGCTTGGCTTCTGCCAACTTCACCTTGCTGACTACACGGCTCCACGGTTTGCCGTCCCATTCACCCTAACATTCAAGTCGCCAAAGCTTTCCTTTACAACAGAAATCTGGTTCTGCATCAGCCAATATAAACAGAGTCCTTCCTCCCCAAAGCTGGCCCCGAGGGGACATTGGGCTTCATTTTAGGACATTTCCAGTGCATCTTGTACATCTCAGTCTGCTGCTGTAAAACAACTCCGACCTGAGTCCTCGCTTCTGGCCACTTATAGTAAACAGCAGAGACAGAAACACATATAGCGAAGGCTGGGTCCTGAAAATCACAATGGGAGGACCAGAGAGAGGATGATTCTTGTAGGGAGGTGAGGGAATACTGTGTTCAGATGTCATGGGACCAGGACACAAGCAGAGGTCCACAGGCTGAAGCAGACTGTGAAAGGCTGCGGGAGGGGTTGAGTTTTTCAGGCATTGATGCTTATTTCTCACTGGTCAAGTGCTAACAGCATGGAGAATGAATGTGGCCAGCACAGTCTGCAGGCAAATGGCAAAATAGCCTTGCCTCAACTGCAAAGTTTTCTGGAAGACTTCTGTTAAAAAACATAAATACAAGCACAAAACAACAACAAAAACGCAGAAGAAAAGGAATAAAAGAAGATGGTGTAAACTCCGTAATCCACTCTCTGACAACTGGAGTTTGTTTCTAGAAGAGAAATACTATTTCTGACCAAATACCAGCAGGCAGCAGTCACATCTGTCTTAGGGTTCTACATCTTTTGAGAGACAGTGAGGAGTGGGAGGGAATGTGGAGCAGCATTCTAAAAGCCACACCTTGAAAGCTGGGAAGGCTTTGGAGGCACTGCAGCAGCGAAGTGAGCAACACAATTAACTTAGCTTAGAAAGATTTTAAAATCATGTTTAGTCAGATTCAGAATAAGCCTGGGAACTCCTTAAAGGATATTAAAACACTCATTTGTAAGATACTCACTGGGCAAAGATATAACATGAAAAATGTTATATAAGAAACGCATATTAAAATACTATGATTTTTCTTTTTAAATCATAATTATGAAGGACTCAATGACTAATATTTAAGAGTTCTCATAGAAAAATTGTTACATATTATATTTTAAAAGGAGGTAACAACAGGTCTTACTTCCAAGACCTATGTTTTAATTTGTTTCTATTATTAAAATACTAAAAAAACTATACACTGATTCAATCTGAAACTTTACCAATGAAGACAAAAATTTTAAAATTGCTGAAAATCAAAATCTACAAAGAAACTGTACTCTAAAATCTTTCTTGGTATAATGAGATAGAGTGGACATAAATATTTACTATTTTTTCCACATTTTTAAAAAATGTATTTGGTATCTCGCAGCTCAGATGCATAGTGGTTCTCTTATTTTTAGCCTCCCCAGTCCTGGGCTTACAAGCAGATGCCATCACGCCCGACTCAGTGGCTGTGTCAGCACGCCCGGGGGTGGGGCTGGCACAGGGTGTGCTCTCTGTGCTTGCCTAAGCAGGAGCTCAGTCCACTGAGCTATCTCACCAGCCCTCCACACTTTTTATATCAACAGTCCTGTCAGGCTTCTATGTGGGTTGACCACTGGAGGTAATGCTATTATTTTTCTTTCCAACTGCTCAATCTACACTGCAAGCAATGCTCACAGTGTTGTAACAACTTTATTTATTTATTTTTTTTTTTATGTATTTAGTACAGGGTCTCCAGGGCCTCACTATACAGATTGGATTCAGAGATCCTCCCCGGTTTCCAGCCTCCCAAGCCCTGGGATGACAGGGGCTTGCCACCACGTCCAGCCCCCATCGCCTTCTCAGAGCTCAGCGGGGGCGGGGCCAGCACGGCACACCCGAGGTGGAACCCGGCCGCTATGCCATGCCTAAGCAGGCACTTTAGTCTGCTGAGCTATCTGGCTGCTCCTACAACTTTAATGTTATATAAGTACTGCATGCTAACTGACTGTGTCACTGGAGCTTCTACAACTTTAATATGAAAAACAAAACACAAAGAAATGGGAAGGAATGCTGAAATGGCAGTACTAGTCACAAAAATACCTAAGCCTCAAAGGATGGATGCATTCTCATCATTAAACATTTGTAGCAAATGGGACATAATCCTTGAAGTCATTGGTAGTGTTTTTCAATAAGAATAATTTAGTTTCTTTAGAACCAGTGACGATGGTAATTCTGTTTTATTATGTCTGGATAATAAGTTGCTATGTCTGGAAAAAAGTTACTCTGTCAATTACGGGTGGCCCAGACAAAAACAGGACCAGCAGGCCTCTCTGGGTCCCTCAGCACAGAAGGCTCAAGGGCTTCTCTAACAAGTGGAAAACTAGAACCCACATAGACTGTGAGAGGGCTAAATGGCTACTGATGTTCACTTGAATAGAGAAGCACAGCTCAGAGGTCCCACATGGTGCAAAACACTCAAGTCATCATCTGAAAGAAATTAACAGAAACCTCCCTGTGCGTGTGGAATGGTTCCTAAAATGCAAGCAAGGGACTTGGCAGGAAAGCAGACATCTGTTTTCTCTTGTGTGGAATAGGTTCACCAACCGGCAGATAGCCTCTCATGGGCACGTGACCCAAACTGCTTGGAGCACGGTGGAGCTGGGAGTGGAGGGAGACTAAAATCCTGCTTGTTTGACTGCCTATTTGTGGGAAAAACGAGTGAGGTGACCACCAACCAAATATATCCAATGGTCTCCTGACCCCCCCCTGCAAGCTTTAGGTACCAAAGGCTTAGAGAAGCTTCTCTGTTAACAGGGACTATCAATGTTGATTCACATTTTGTATTTTTTTTACCTTGTTACCTGAGTTTCATTTCTTTTCTTTTTATAGAATCTGAGTGTTATACGAGAAAATGTACACATTTGAAACATCTGCCAAATTTACATAAATAGGCTTTTCAAAAAGGCCCAAGACCATTTTTATTTGATGAGTTTTGTTGGGATACTCTATCGACAGAATTTTAAAATGTCTCTTTAAAAATTTTTAGTATTTGTCTGAAAGTCTTCCTCTCCCCTAACTGATTTGATTATCAACAAAACAAATATATTACTTGTCTTATGGTGGGTACAAACACAGCACTAAAAACTAAAACATCAATAAGGAAAAATTACTGGTCTCTAACGCTTTTTACTAGCAGTTTTAAAATTAATCTTTGAGTATCCGTGTGGTCATTTCTCAACCCAGCTAACCAATGTATCAAACACCACCACCCTTATACCTCTCCTCAACTAAATGTTCCTTAATTTTTTTTCTAATTACTTAAGAAAACAAGACTTCGGTATGTGAAATTTTCAGCACATGATAAGATTAATTCAGTAATGGAAAACAGACGAGTGGTAGGTCCTTTACTACCCAACACAGGAGCTCCGCTTAAATTTCCATTAAAAATAATCTCTTCAAAGCACATGTAGTAGGTTCTCCTTCATCCAGACAGCATACGAGGGGGCCGGGGAGATGGCTCAGTAAAACAAGCACTTGCCTGGCAAGGGCAAGTGCCTAAGTTCAACCCCTGGTTCTGCCAAAANAAAAAAAAAAAAAAAAAAGCAAAACAAACAAACAAAAAAAACCAGACAGCATATGAAGGTTAAACAAGCCCAGACTCTTAAATCCATGATTTTTGTGGCAGAGAACAAGAGATCCACTAGCATTTAAAATGTATTTTGTAACTTTAAGATCACATAAAAAAGAAATCAGATCCAAGAATCAAGTCACTCTACAGGGGCCTGAAGAGACCTGCACTTGCAGAACAATGGCTCATTGCCAGCATCTCTGAACCTGCACACTGCTCTTCCCCACAGATGACAGAAGAAAGACTCATTTCTCCTAGCCAATTTACAGCACAAAGCCTACTAAGGAGGGCTCTGAAGAGTGCTCATTATCAACTCATGGGAAGCTGGCATTCAAAGAGCACCCACGACATGTCATACAGCGCCAGTCCATGCCCAGTCTCACTTTAACTAGATGCATTGTAATGTCTATACTTACTGTAGTATGCTGTTCAATATGAGAAGTACTGGAAATAAAGCCTAGGTAAGTGTGCAGGGCACCACTCTGAAAAAGCCCTCTTTCTAACTCATATTTCAGCAGAGGCAACAAAAAGGCGGGGGCCAGGAGCTCCCACATTTCCAACTGGGAAAGCAGACCATCTAAGAGAGCCTACCAGGATCTGGCTGAGAACTGGTTTGAGATGGTTAGCTGATAACCTGTCTCCTTTTTAAGAGGAGAGGCTGAGAACAGGCATCTGTGTGGAGAGAAATGAGCACATTCCGAGTCTCAGCATGCTGGCTGATGCTTTGTGATCACTAGACCAGCAACAGTGGATTCAACAGTCTAGTCAGGAAGCCTGATCCATGTCCCATGGGGTGCACTGGGTATCTTGGCTTCTGAGTGGTCTAAAAGGTGAAAGGCTAGTTGAAGGGGTGTACTAGTATGGTAGGGAAGTAACTGCTGTCCTAGGGGTGGCTGGCCAAGGTAGAGCTGAAGAAGGCCACAAAGGGAGAAATGGCCTTGGAGCAAGATTATTTGGGAGAGGCAGGGAGATCCCAGTAGAATGGGTTCAAGATAGGCCATTCCATTATCAGGAACTGAGGGTGTGAGCCCAGAGACAAGTATTCTCTAGCTTCAAGAATGAGGGAGACTGAAGAGAAAGCTCAGCAAAATGCTTGAAGCATATCTCCTTGCTGCCTGGCCAGATAAATCAACATGATATTACATCATTCTCAGGTCAACAAACTTTCCTATCCTTTCTCAATCATTTGAAAACCACAGCCAGGGAGCTGATGGAATACATGATCTGGAAATAGAAAAGAAAAAACTATATGCCCATTCCACTATAAGCTGGCTGACCTAACCTAAAAGAAGGGATAAGCTTTATTGTTATGTAAATACTCACAATTTTTGTCAACTAAATAGGATTAGACATTGAAATTACAAGCATATTATACTATCAATATTCTTGAAAAAAGATAATTAGCCTCAAAATGTTAAAATATTTCACATTATTTTAAATGAGAAAAAATAATGTATTACATGTTTATCACAACCCCAATCTTCCAAACTGCAACTAAATTTATTTTCCTACAAATTCCTAAGATGTAACTAAATATATTCATAACATATCTCTGTGTGAATGTATACATATAATAAATCATGTTGGGAAACTTAAAAAACACTGCTTCCTGTCCTGTTCATCAAATACTCAATGCAGTCATCAGAAAATAATTGTTGTGGTATGCACGAATAACAGCCAAGGCACACACATATCCTTTCTGTGGACTCTCAGCAGTTTCAGAACCTTAGCCCAAGATTGCAACATTCTATATACTGTATTGAAATGTACTTGTAGCTTGAAACTTTTTCCTGACAACATCTTGCTTAAAGTATATTGAGGTTGAACAGTGTAAATACTAAGATGGCTAAAAATGTATTGAAAGATATTCATGTTACATGAAGAGATGTAAACCAAACCAAACCAAAAATCCTCCAAAGTGACCAAAATGTGACATGAAAGAAGCAAAGGACTTTTCGAAATAATCAGAGTGGCCAAAGCAGTCATGGCACCAGCCCTAGATTTTATCCAAAGAGAGCAGGAGCTGGCACAGCGAGTAGGACAGACAGATTGGACGAAAGACTGGTTTTCTGAGTGAGCACCAAGAGTCCTTCCCGCTAGAATGCTGGTCACCCATGTTTGCAGAACCATAGGTTAAATGATCTCCCAGCTGCTATGCAGAGCACACTAACAATATATTTATGTTTCACTGTCTCTCAACACTACCACAGGAAATTTCTCTCTATGAAGGGCAAGTAATCTGAAAATATGATGTTTACCATTTACAGTTTCATTAAATCCAATTCAATGTGGTTTCAAACATGAATTACTTTAGAAAAGTGAGCTCATTTATTAATTCCTGAAATCTTTATGCTGATTCTTTTATTTGAAGCAAATCTTCGTCCTGGTATCTTCATACACATTCTTCAGTAACCCTGAGATGGTATGGTTTAGGTCATAGTAGATAATTTATCTTCTGAGCAGAGTTCTTTTTTACCTGTCATAAGCCTTATGAATATGTGAATGCTCAGTAGGAAATATTCATGTAGTGTCATTCACAAGTAGCAGAGGACAGTATAATATTATTTTCCTGTACTTGATGAAGCCAAGTAATATTAAATTATTGCTCTTTTGATAACAATACTCAAAATAGCTGCAAAGATTTAGACTTGAAAAATATTTTCCAAAGCAACTGAAGAACCAAAGATGGGGAAGCAGCCCCATTGTTATTAAGTATCTGCACATAAATACCTTCTAGTGCTACAGGTACTAGAAATTAGGACATAATCCAAACTTACACTTGGGCAATGAACATGGAACATAAGTAGCAGTTTAGCTGACATATTACTAGATGTGTGTGGTGTGCTCTTTAAAAGATCTAACCGTCAGGCATGTTCCTTACCTAGAGAATTTTTCAGAACTATTCCTCATCTAGAATGCCAAAAGTTCATCAGAAATAAATCTAAGATAAAGTCCTTGTATAACTGCTAAAGAGCAGATTTATATCCTATAAATAATGTGTAAAAATGTCCATTATGTAGAAAAACATAGTATCTATAAAATATGCATTTGTGCATGTGTAAATCAATGTAAGTGACAGTCATATATTCCTTCCAAACATGCCCTTCTAGCCAGGCATTGTGGTTCATGCTAGTAACCCCAGCTACTTGGAAGGCTCAGTCAGTAGGATTGTGATTTTGAGGTCATTCTGGACAACTGAGTAAGACCTGGTCTCAAAAATTAAAAAAAGGAGGGAAGCAGAACTGGGGATGTAGCTCATGGTAAAGCACTTGACTAGCATGTGTGAGACCTTGGATTAAATCCCTACTATAAGAAAAGAAAAGACACGTGCTGTGAATGCTTACCTTTTACACTTTGCCTACAATGGATTTATCGCTGGAACACTCAACTTTAAAATTCTGTTTTAGAAAACAGATCTTAAAGATTTCTGCATACCTGATTATCTGAGAAAAATTTCACGCTATTTTTTCCATTTGCTTACATGGTTACATAATGTACTACTTAAATTATATACATTTAAAAATTCTTCACACATTAAAAGAAATACATAAGTGTCTGTCACAATCAGTACTGCTGAGTTTTCAGAAGCACGGGACTGATGATCAAAAGGAACTGTGGTTGGTGGGGGTGAACAGCAAATGCAGACAGGGTTGGGGACAGCAGTTGCATCAGGTGCCAGAAGCAAAGCTCCCCCTCACCTTTGCCATCTGGGCTTGAACCCCACTCGCCTTCAGGGCTGACACAGCTTTTTGAGCTGCTGCAGGACTGTCAAAGTCGACAAAACCATAACCTGAAAAGCAAAGTACATTTTGTTTTACACTATTTTTTTTTTTTTATGATGACATAAAGGGCAAAAGGATGAATTCACTTGGTCTGTCATGTAGGCAACAGAAAGAAAACGTCTCCCAAGAGCTCAGGTGTTTGGAGCTGCCACCCCGTGGCTTTCCTGGGTCTTCTTCCTCGCCATCTGCCCCTCACTGGACAAGCCTCCCTTCAAA
>NDGN011468438.1:0-26860 GCA_002564285.1 Tympanoctomys barrerae
AAAAAAAAAAAAAATGTCTTCATTGTTGTAATAAGCATAAGTAGAATTCTTTCTCTATCCATATTGTAGGAGGTACTGGGGCTGAAGTGATGCACAAGGTTATTACCTGATAAGGGCAAGAAACTCTTTTTCTCCAAGAACAGAATCCACAGGGGAGAAAGGGGAAGATCATGTACTGAGTCCCCAGCCTCATATTCCAGTGGTGATAATGATAGTTCCTGACATTTATACCATGTTTCATCATTTGCAAAGCCTTCTTTTGGGCAATATAATATCACATTCAGTCCTCACAATAACCTTTCTAGCCAGACATTGTGCTTATCATGAAGCTGAGGCTCAGAGCTGTTGAATAATTTTGGCTTTTAATTTCTAGAACAAGATCTGTCTGTTTCCAAAGTGACATTTCTTCCCACCAATATCTTTGCTTTTCAGTTCTCAGGCATAACTAAGAGGAGAATTTGCCTTCTACAGTTGAAACATGGGCAACAGTGTGCTCTCTGATCCTCTCTTGGTTAGAAAATAGAGACACTTCTTTAATGTGAAGTGCCTTCTAAATGATTGTAAGACAAACAGGTGAGAGAAGAAACTGCCAGAAAGTGGGGAAAGACTTTGATGTTGACTAGAGTCCAGAAATGTGTGCTTGAACATTGTTCTGTTGCTGTGTATGCTGAAGGAAGAGAAATTAGAGAAACTATAACAGGGAGGGAGGGAGGGAGACAGACAGACAGACAGACAGAGAGACAGAGACACATAGAGACAGACACAGGGAGGGAGGGGGGAGAGAGAGACAGACAGACAGAGACAGAGACACATACACAGAGACAGACAGGGAGGGAAGGAGGGAGGGAGGGAGGGAAGGAGGGAGGGAGGGAGGGAGAGAGAGGAGAGAGAGAGAATGAATATGAATGATGAATGGACGAGGATCTTTCATTTGCTAACATTTAGAAACATTACATACAGACTCTCCTCTTCCTCATGAGAGAAACCCAAATAAGCATAGAGAAACTTAGAGAGGATTCTCAGTAAAATGGTCTCCCTGAGGCCCACAGGGCAGGATCAAAGCTTTCCAGTGAGCCTGAGAGGAGAGCTTGTACTGAATCCTAACACTCATGGGGCTGGTCAGTCTCTGGCCTCAGTCAGGCCAGAATATGAGCTCATGGGCCTTCTGTTGTAGCACCTCAGACATGGGTTATAAATTCCACCTGGGCATGTAAAACACAAGCAGACAGTATATTGGGAGAGAAAGCTCAAACCATTTCTTGGAGAGGAAAAATGTCTGGTTAATACAACATAAGGGTCAGAACTGGAGGGACGTAAGGTTATGAGAAATGTGGCCAGTGGAAACAGAGTCAGCCTTCACTCTGAAGATAAAAGGATCAGGTCGTCATAGTACAAAGGTCTACCAGCAGCATGGGAGGGAGGGACAATGTGTCAATGGAAGTGGACTAGGGAATGCCCAGGTGGCTGGTAAAAATTTACTCGGTGTCTGTGAGGGTGTTTCTGGAAGAGTTTAATGTTTGAATCAGTCAATTTAGGCAAAAAATAGCCCTTACCAATGTGGGAAGACATTATCCAATAATGAGGAGAGATAGAGGAACAAAACAGAAGGCAGAGGGCACATGTACCATTAGCTTCCCTATTCTCTCCCCTCTGGGTTTTCTGGAGTCATCCAGAAAAGCTACACTACAGCCTTCTCAGCTTCTATTCACATGTGAGCAAATTCCTTGTAATAAACCCTTTCTATATACCACAGATCCTTTTGGTTCGGTGTCTCTGGACAATCCAGCTAATATATGAAGAATATTTGCTGGAAAGGAAGACGAATTCTCATGGTGTGTGTGTGTGTGTGTGTGTGTGTGTGTGTGTGTTTGTTTACAAGTATCCCTGAGTCCACAGAAGAGAGGGGGTATTGAGGGTACTGATTGTGCTTTGAATGCCCTTCTGAGGCTCATGTAAAATTTAGTTACCACTGAAATGGCATTTGAAACAGTTGTGTCACGGAAGCATCGTCCTTATGAATAAATTAATGGTGTTCTAGAGGAGGTTAGTGGGGTATTACTGGAATGAGTTCTTGATACAGAAGACAAGTGTTGCCTGCTTGTCTCTGCTTGCTTGTCCTTCTGCCATGTGGTGACTTCACCAGAAGATCCTCATGAGATGCACCTACTCAGTCTGATTTCCCAGCTTCCGGAACCATGAGACAAACTTATATTGTTTATTACCAGCTAGCCTGTAGTACTCTTACAGCAGCAGAAAACAGACCAAGACTATGTTCTAATTAAGAGCACAGTGATCCACCTGTGGAGGACATGGGGTTCCATCCCCATGATTCCACCAAGGCGCAGACACAGAGCAACGGCCCACGCAGTCTTCTTGCCTCCTCCATCCCTATTCACCCGCATCACATGGGTGTGAAGTGTTGCAGGCAGCGGCTCCTGCACAGCCATCTTGTGTCCAGGATTCGCAGCTCCAGCCATCCTCCCTGATGAATGTGACCCACCACTGAAACCTCATCTGCTGCCAAGACAGAGGAGGTCAGGCCCAGGGCTGCAGACAATGGCCTTATCGGCTGCTGCTAGTGAGGGTATAAGCAGGGGATTGGATGGTATCATTCTAATTTACACGGGATTTTGTTTCTTTCCAGGTACTTAGCATGTGGATCTAGGTGATATCAAAGGCAGAGCATTATACAATAAGTAGGCTTAACCTCCATCTCGCCCCTTCTCATCCTTCTGTCTCTTCATTGAGGCCACGAGAAGCTGCAGCTGGGGTTGCCATAGTGACCAATTAGGATTACTGAGATGTTCTTGCAGAGAAAAAAGAGAGTATCGATTTAGCTTTGACAGTGGGGCATCTGGGAGCTGGGGGAGCCTAGGGTGTTCAGCATTAATAGGGGCCAGAGTGTGCCCTCCTGAAGGCTGCTCTGGACTTGTGTTGCTTTCAGGCTGGACTTCATCTGGGGTGGAGACCACTGACAGATCCCCATCTGCCTGGAGCTTATGTGACAGCGCTGAGGGTCCTGTGACCGTATCTAGGGCCAGGTGGGAGTAACCCCTCCCAGGTAGGCAGAATGACCCTCTTGGGAGACAGAATCCCTTGGCTCAGTTTTAGGAGGGTTAGGTGTCCACATAAGCTCGCTACAACCATGGAGCAATGAATTTCATGTAGCCATATGCAAAATCAGCTCTCCAGTATTATTCTGACTCCAGGAAAGCCAAAGCCTGGTGGATCGATGGGGACAGTGGCCTTTTAGCCTGGCTCACGCAGCTGAATAGCTGTAGACAAGTCATGGAACATAGCTGATCCTCTGTTCTTCCCTCTGAAACCAAGTAGTAATAAGCTGGGTAGGAGGGATGCAAAGATTAGAAGTTATACCAGTAAGGTGCTTGGCACATTCTGAGTATTAGGGCTGAGTTGGGAGGCAGAGGCAGGAGTGAGTTGACAGCAGTGAGAAAGTAAAGGGAAGTCAGGTTTGAAGACACAAAGGGAAAATTCACATGCCTTCTGGGTGGAGGAGAGAGAGAGAGAGATGGGAGACGGGAGAGCACATGGCCAGGGTGAGAGGAGAGCAGCTGTCTTCGTCTTCCTCCATCTCCTGTTGCTTGATCCCAGGAGGCCTTCCACACGGAGGTTTGTGTTGGCTCACAGTGCTGGAAGCTGAGGAGCTCAAGAGCACAGGGCTGGCACCTGAGTGGAGTCTGGCGAGGGCCTTATGCTACTTCAGCTTACTGTGGACCCTGGAAGGTCCTTGTGGAAGAGGGTAAAGGAGGCAGAACTCCTACAATAATTGGCCCATTTCTGCACGAAAAGTATTCATCCATTCCTGGGGCTCTGTTCCACTGCAGACTAAATTTCAAGATGAGCTTTGAAGGGGACAAACAATATTCAAACCCCAGCATAGGCCAAGGTGAGAGGGTGGTGAAGCCATGGAGGGGTTGTGGAGAGCAGAGAGCAGAGAGGCAGGAGGACACTTGGTAGGAGGGGGATGGGGGGCAGAGAGATCCTCAACTTCATAAGAGACTTTTCCCTTTTCTTTATCCACAAACTCAGATTAATGGATGTGTCCAAAGTGCCATGAAAACCAAGAGCGAGGGAGGAGAGATGGCACCCCAGCAGGTGTCCCATCCCCAGGGAAAAAGGAGGGCTTGTCCTGGGCTGAGTGCAAGCACCCCGGGTCTGTGGTTAGTTCCTAGAGAAGCGCTGTGGTGAGGCACTCTCTGTCCTGCCTTGGCCTGGGGCTGCAAGGAACTCAAGCTAAATTAACCCATCTCCTACCCCTCAGAGCTCCTTCAGATAGACTACACCCAGAGGTGCCTGGCCTCTGCTCCCCACCTGTACCCCCACGTGGACTCTAGCACTCTTAATTAGAGCTGAGCTATGAAGGGGACCCAGGAAAAGAGCTCCTTCCTCCCCTTGCCCCCTCCCCTTGCCCCCTCCCCTGCCTCCGCAGGATTTAATAACTGCCCTCCTTAAAGATCAGGAGACATGATTAATTCTGACTCGAGGATTATTAAAATGCTTCCACCAAGCATCTGGCATTAAAAGTTTTAAATCAATTAATCTGTTGTTTGTGGAAGAGCATTCTAGTTAGCACAGCTGCAAGAGGCTGTTCAAGTTGCTGTGGGTTGGGAGAGGCTGTGCTGGAGGGCGGGCCCAGCCTCCCCTGGGAGCTGGAAGGGACCCCCAGGGCTCCTGCACCATCCCCCGCCTCCCTGTACCTTGCTTCCCTCACCTTAGTTGTGTGTGTCCAATCTCCACGTGGGTCTCTCTCTCATTCCCAGATAAAAGGATGCTGAATTTAATTTGAATTTTAGACAAGTATATAATTTTTGTTGAGTGTAAGTGTGTCTCAGATAATATTTGGGACATACTCATACTTAACATATTTTCTGTTGTCTATCTGAAGTTCAGATTTAACGGGGTATCCTTATATTTATTTTTATTTTCTGAATCTGGCCACCCTGTTCTTGGTGCACTCTAAACGCAAGAGGTTGTGCTGAAAAGTGTGATGGCGGGACTCCTTTATAGCCCTGGACCTTCTGTGCTGTGTTAAAAGTCCTAGAAGCAATTTGAAAGGCCTCTTTCAGCCACCTTAGTGTTGCTTTTCCTTTTTAGGTCAAGTGAGAAATAAACAACCTTGAACTCCAGGGCACTTAAGCATCTGTGGTTCATATAACAGTCTGCAAATTCTCCATTTGATTAGTAAATCATATTGAAAAATTATAGTCTCACTCTATGATCCCAAGAACATGTGCCTGGCCTTTTTTGCAGAGGTGCTTGTTCTGCCTTAGACACAGCATGCCCACAATACTTTGATTTATTATGGATGTGGTTACCTGACTCTAGGATCTTTGAGGACAGGAGCTGTATTTGGACCGCATCTGCCTCCCTGTCGCGTGATCCATGGTTGACATACAGCAGACTCTATGCAAATTTATGAAGTGGGTTCATGGGTAAATGAACTTATCCTAGTTCTTACTGAGTCTCTCATAGAGTCACACTGTCATTTACAAATCACAAAGGATCCAGGGTACAGAACTGGCCTGGGTTAGAGAGGTCATCTTGAACCCTCTGGACTAGGGGCTGGGATTCAGGGGCTGAGGCCTGAATGCAGGGTCTGATGTTTTGCTGGTGTCTTATATCCTTGACTGACTTTCTATCCTTTTTCTGGGATTTGGTTTCCTCATCTGTAAACCCAGAGAATCATGCTTGGAGAGCTACAGCCCAGGCATTTGGGGATAACCCAGTGGTGCCAACCTCTGCACTCCAGGGACCAAGCTGAGTTCCCCTGCCTGGGAGCCTGTGGATGGTGATGCCTGATCGCACGGTCTTCTGTACAGCAGTGTGCCTTGGCTTCCTGTTGTCTCTCTGCAAACAGGGATCAGACTTGGCTTTCTTATTTCCTCAGTAGGAGGGGAGAGAGAGAGGAGATGCCACCTTCCTTGACTTTGCATCTCATCCGAGCCTCCTTTGACCCCCAGCTACACCTCAGATATTTCTTTTCAGACACTGCAGTCAGACCAGATTTATCCCGCCTCATGTCTCTCATGTAAAATGCATCTCCCAACACTTTGCCAGGTTAAATGATTTAACAGCCGAGGCAGAGAGAATTAGGGGTCCAGGAGCAGGAGGCAATGCTTGCTTTTCAGATGAGATTGGAAAGGAGATGGAGATTGGTGGTGGTGATAATCTCTTATTTTAATAATATAAAATAACTGTCCTAGTGAATCAGAGTGAGCGATGAATTCTGTGGCCTGGGGTTAGAGACAGCCAGCCTTTAGAGCTGGGGCTAGGGGTGCAGGGATGCCTCTCTGATGCTCCATCTCTCTTGTTACCTTTTGAAAAATTTGTCCCAGTCCCATGCCCTGGGATTTGGTGCCACTTAGAATGTCAGGAACTGGGGTGACTGATGGAGACTGTGACAGATATTGGAGAGTGCGTGCCCTTGTCTATGTTTGTGTGTATGAGTGTATATGTTTGTGCGTTGAGGGAAAAATGGAATAAATGTACATTCAGGGAAGCTGATGACCACTACTTCTTTCATTGTGACCCATAGATAGAAGATACCTTGGTCTCTCTGACCCAGATAAGGGGCATCCAGGGAGAGATCTAGACAGCGTAAGCTGTAAAAGATGCAGGGACTGCTAACTAGGGCACAGAATCAGAGGTTAGTCATGCTCCAGCCACCCAGGAGACGCGACCCACTCTCCCATCCATGGCTTCACAGGCAAATGCATATTGAAGGCCTATCATGTGCTGAGTTTCCAGAAGGACCCAGGTGGCAGGGAATAAACTCTGTGGTACATGTAGGCCGCCTTCTCAGCAGGGCTTCCTTCTTAGCAGGCTGCTAATAGCTGAGGAGCTGCAGATCTGTCTTCTTCCCTGGGATTAATTCATTATTCCCTCCCTACTTGGATTCCATCAAGTTCAAACGTCAGAATTTAATATACAGCTAATGAGTCAAATGCTCTCTCTGTCTCTTCCTGTCCAAGGTTTGCGCTTTCCCTTCTCGCTCTGTGCAGGGCACTGTAGGCAGCAGGGGCGGGATGGTGGAGAGCACAGGTAAGGCTGCGTGGGTCCATGAGGGGCCTTCCTCCCCTGCTATAGTCAGTGAGAAGTCGGCTCCATTTACCAGACCCATTTGTTGTATGAATGAAGTGTGAGGGTGATGGAAGTCCACTCCTGTTGGGGCTCCTGAGTCGAGAATCATCAGAGCTCATGGAGAAGTGGGGAGAGCTGATAACAGAGAGTGCCTCATGGCCTGTGCTTGTCATCTCTGTTCTTCATTAGTCAACAACTGCTTGTGGGAACTCATGATGCGTTGAGCCTGTGTGAGTTACTGAGGGTGCAAAGTTGAATGGCCTGAGTGAGTATATAGAGACAGTAGGGTGCAGTTGTTGGGTTAGAAGGCCTTGGGGCCAGGCTTCCCAGCTTTTGATCTGCTGCTCACTGGTTGTGTAAGTTCAGGCAAGTCAGTTAGGATCTTTGCCTCTCTTTTCTTATCTGCAAAATGGAGCTAACAAAACACCATCTTCATGCACTAACAGTGAATGTTAAAAAAGCTGATACAAATGAGTGCTGGTAAATGGTAGATAAATGCAGCCATTATGTAAGAAGGTAGATCCCAGAGCCTAAAGTAGAATGTGTCAACCTTGAGTGGCTGCTCACTATTACCAGGGAATGTGATTTATGTGCATCAACCTACCTGTTCCACACAACAGCCATACAAGGTGGGTCTCATTATCCTTATTATCACTGTCCACAGGATGAAGCTGAGACTGAGGTCTGCTCTCGCCCAAGGGCACCTCGCCACTAAATGATGGTGCTGGAATTTGATCTTTGCTCTGTCAGACCCTGAGTCTGAGCTCTCGCCCACAATTCTGTCTAGGGAGACAGAACACACACAATTATAGAAATGGCATTGTCTTGTAATGCAGGCTCAGGTGCAGCACCACAGAACCCTCTGAGAGTAAGGTGGCTGCTTCTGTCTAAGAGGGTCGAAGAGGGTTTGTTGGCAGCGGCTGTGTGTGAGCTGGAGGCTCCACAGGCATTCTTTACACTCACAGAGGGATGAGGCAAGAGGCAGAGGCCCTGGTGAAGGGCAGGACACATTTGGGAACCTCCTGCTCAAATGGCTGGAGGGCAGGTGTGCAGTGGTGCAGCCCCGGGAGGAGGTTGGAGTGCAGCCTACAAGTACACTATGCAGCACATGGTTTACAGCAGGTTTTCTGAAAAGATGATGGCAGTTACTGGGAATCTAATACTGGGAGCAGCATAGATAAACTCTGAATGGAGAATGGAGCCTGTTCTCCCATAGGTTTGTAGAATGCAAACCAGAGAGAAGAGGCTTGATGTCAGGAGGATGCTTAGGAAGCTGCTGCCACCATCAGCTTATTGGTCTACTCAGAACAACTCTGTTGCCCATGTAGGGAGACTGAAGTGTGGGCATGAAAACAAGGGGGACTTCTAAGCAGAAAGAGCTGTGGTGTCTATTTCTGATCCTTGGAAGATGACAGTGTGATTCAGACATGCTGTCAGCCATCAAGGCCTCCTGAAAGTCCATGAGAGCAAGATGTGGATGAACAAGGAGCACAGAAACTTGAGCTTCCCTGGGAAGAGAATATGTTTTAACTGACACCTCGTGGTCAGCACATCAAGCACACATGACTCTGGGGTGCGTGGGCAGGAAGATTGCTCCAGGTCCAATCAGGAAGATTTTAGATGGAAGCAAAGACACTTGTGGGTGAATGCAGGGAGGCCCAGGGTGGGACATGGACTGAGAACACTCCAAGGAAAATGTCCAGAGCAACCAAATGAAAGAAGGGGGGATATTAGAGCAAGGTCTCTAGTTCTGTGTGGTGACTCAGGATCCAAATTCAGAGACAAGGCAGACTCAAGAGGGCACTGAGGTTCCCACAGAGTCAGGGAGCAGTCACCCCTAACTTGCTTGGAGAGACATCTGAAATGTATTAAGCACTTAGAGGAGAAAAAGCTAGAGTAACACGAGGAGACTAGGAACCAGGGCCTTGTAGGCTGTGCCTGGCAAGTCAGTAGTTTACTAACTACTCAGAAATGAGCACTCTGCAAACATGTTTCTTTTCATTGTCCTAGGTATTTCTCTTTTGATTTTTTATTTTGATTTTTATTTTTTAGAACTGGGGATTGAACTCAGGCCCCTGTGCTTGCCAGGCAAATACTTATTCTCCTGAGCCATCTCCCCAGCCCCATTCTTTTGCTCTTCTTAAAAAGGTTTCTTTTCCTTCAGTCCCATTATAGGTGTAGAGGCAGCCATCATAGCATATGAGATATGCCTCAGTGGTCGAGTGGGGTGGTAGCCATGGCCTTGGTCAAGAAGAGCCAAAGTCAGTTTCTGGAGCATGTAGAGGGAGGAAAAGGAAAGCAGGAGCTCAAGAGGCAGGGCTGGAAGCCACGTTGACCATGTCCCTATGCAGCCAATCCTTCCGAGATTGTGGTGTGAAGCTCTGACAGAAATAGTCATATCGGCTGAAGAAATAGAACCTGTGAAGACTTCTATTATCATTTTCATTTTCAATAACAGCCATAGCCATTTTACCAAGAACACTTATAATGATCTCACTGAGCCATGTTTGACCTTGAATTATAGGCATTCTTGTACATAGTTTGGTTCTGTACTGGACTAAAGACTCCTTCCTCCTTGTCTTCCTTTCCTTCCACCTCTCTCTCTCCCTCTCCCCTCTCCCCTCCTCTTTTCCCATCCTCTCTCCTCAGTCCCCATTGCTTGTCAATGCAGCATTGAGGATGGAACTATGTGTGGAACGCACTCGTGCTAGGCAACCACTCTACCAGTGAGCTCCACCTGCACTTTGGCCATACTGCTATTTTCACCCTGGTAAACTACAACCAGGGTGAGCAGGTCTGAAGGAAAGAGGTCCAGCCCTCAGCAAAGAGCTCTCTCAAGCACAGTCTGGAAGCACATGACAAGCCAGGCCACCAAAGTGTGAATTTTGAAACAGAGGCCCTGTGATTCTGCCTGAGGCACTCAAGATTAGGATAGGAAGGAGGCCTGGAATGTGAGGACAAGGACAGGGGGCTTCTAGCTTCAGCCAAACAAGAAAGATTAGTTTAGAACTGTGCCACCCAGGCCATTGCAATAGCCTCTAAGGTTGTCTTGTCCTCCTTCTAAACACTACACATCAACTATCATTCTATATCACTCTCTCTTCAAACACTTTTGAGGTCTTCCGTTGGCCAGAAAGTCTCAACTCCAGAGCTCTAATCTACCTCATTCTCTGCTCCCCCTACACACGTAACATTTACTATTCAAGACTAGCTTATTTATAACTTCCCCCTCCCCCAGTGCATTACAACTTCCTGCCCGAACACCTTTCCATAGGCCTCATTCTGTTTTCCTCGTACTCCTACCTACAGCCATGTTCTGAGCCCAATTTAAGTTGTACCTCTCTCAGGAAGATTTTTTTTTTTTTCTGGCTTCCTTGGCCCATATTTCTTTTTAGTCTAACATCTGCTGAGCATGTACCATATGCCCAACATGCTATGTGTGCTGTCTCATTGAGCCCTTCCAGTAGCTCCATGACTTCAGCTTTGCTCTTAATTCCAAAGGTGAGGTACCTTGCTCAAAGCCACATAGCTGGCAAACAGGAAAGTCAGTACCAAACCTTGGTGTATTAAAATTACGACCCCTGTCATATACAAAATAATCTATTGGTCCTTTTAAAATTCAAAGCAAATTAAAATCTTACCTCTCCTTTGTGACACCAAGGATACATTTGTATCATGGAAAAAGAGTGGGAATTTTTAATTATGCTCTCTAAAGATGAATTATATCCTGGGTAGCTTCTATTGGTATAAAGCAGAATAGGCCCCTGATACGTAAAAGGACCCAAGATGACACATGTAAGCTATTCTTTGGCAAACTTCCTAAAGTCCACTAAGTTGGATCAATTCTGATAATCAGATCAAGATCCTCTCCCAGGAAGTCACACACACAACACCAATATACAAAGTTAAGGTGATGGAGAAGCTTCAAGTTTGAACAATTCCAGGAAGAAGATCTATTGGTTTCATTAGATTCTTGATGGGGTTCATGGTCTCGAGTAGGTTAGGAAACAGTATACTTAGGAGAGAGATTCAGGCATAGAATCTGGTACGAGCTAGTAGCTGAAAAGAGGATCCCTTTAATTCAGAGATGTAGGAATTAACAGGAATGGAGTCCCTTGCCAATTTGGAGTTTACCTGGCATGTGTTGAAGTTGTACTTCAGTTCAGGGAGGTCTCTCTCTCCCCCTCTCCCTCTCTCATTCTTTTTTTGTCCCAGGGATTGAACTCAGCACCTTGCACTTGCCAGGCAGGCACTTAGGCGGCTGAGCTATCTCCCCAGCCTCCAGGGAAGCATCTTTCAAGGGGGTAGCCTTATCTCTATACCTGAAGTCAGAACTGTCCAGAGACAAGATGGACATCTAGGAAGAGGGTTTCCAGGCATAAATGCTTAAGTATGAAATGAACTTGTCTCAGGTTATGTGGAAACATCCTAGCATTAGGTGGGGCTTAAGGAATTAAAGGTCCAGGGGTTTTCTTATGCCTTTGAGTTGTTTCTGTAATGATTGTGTTAAAGCCTGTGAAGCAGGCAGGATCACTTAGCTAAATCCCTGTACTGTGTGTACCTTGGGCTCCCATATCCCTCGCCTATTGTGAATTCCATATTTTTTTTTTCAGAACTGGGGATTGAACTCGGGCTCTTGGCTTATCAGGGAAGCACTTATTCTACAGAGCCATCTCCCCAGCCCCGTGAATTCCATTTTTTATCCAAAGCTTGCTACACAGATGAACTTTCTAGCACTCATACTGAACAAGACCAACATAGCAGAGAACACAGTGTGGCTTGGGTCTCAAACACAACTGAGGAGAACAAAGTTGTTCCCATGGAGCTGGCGAAGCCTAGCATAGACTACTACAGAGTCAAATAGACCCAAATATCAAATGTTCTAACAGAAAAAGCCTTCAAAGTCCAATACAGTTAGGTAATTCTTAAAAAAACCCCAAAGTTTAATAGTTTTTTGTTGTTATTGTTTTATTTGCCTATTTGTTTTATCTCTTGAAGCTTTGGGATTTTCCAAGAACGGAGTATACCATGCAATATTTCACCAGGTTTTCTGAGCACGAACTCCCCCTGTCCTGGCAAGGTTCTTGCCTGGTGTTCCACAGGATATTCTAATATTGCTCAAGACAACTTTGTCAGATGATCTCTGCCTCCTGTACCCCTAGTCTGTCTCTTTTCATTTTCTCAATCCTTCACTCTGTAGCTGGGATTCTGTAGGGAGACGTCTGGAGCCGCCAGAAGACCCTTCCTCAGCCCAGTAGGATTTCTGCAAGTGGTATAGGTTTAGGCATGTAATGAATTTAGATTTAATTTGCAAGTGAAAAAGCTTGCTTTCTTTTGTAGCTTACACCAAAGCTCAAATGTCTAAGCTTCCAGGGTTTAAGTCTAATTAACTGTATTTCACAGCTTATTTAAAGAAAAGAATGGAGGCATTAAAATTGTAAAATCTAATTTTTGAGTAAATCTTTCAGTGCAAAATTAATGTCGCAGTATTAGAACAGCCTTGGCAATATATCTCTTGTCTTCAAATTTCAAAATGAGCTTTTGCAAACATGAAATTATTCATTAGACTGTCTGGTAAAGAGATAAATGTCTCTTCAAATCCTCAATCTCCTCTTCTCTATTTAGCCAAACACAGACTTATTTGGTGTGAGGGGCAAGTGGGTTGATCCCATTTATGAGTTTGGCAGGTAAGAAGAGAAGTAACGAAGCAGGACCTGCTGCCTGTCCACAGAGGGAGCTGGGGTATAGACAGAGCCCCGTCTCCATCCCCAGTTTACTCCTGAGGGACTGATATGCTGGAGCCAGGCAGCCGTGATGGAGCCAGGAGCAGAGCTCTCCCAGGAGGCTGCACATCCTTTAACCCCTCTGCCCTTAACCCTTGGGGCAGGTTGGCTGTCCAGGCCTCCCTAACCATTTGCAGAAATTGCTGCCTGTGCTCCAAACTTCCCCTGGCCGTCCCCACAGCCTGGAGTGCTCTGCCGCCCCTCACATCACATGCTCCCTCACTCTGCTTAACAGCTACTCCCTCACATTTTAAAGGACTCCCCCGTAGGGTCCTTTCTGTAGCTACCCCAGCGGTCTATCACGGCCCTTACCATGTTTAATGGGTACTTTGTCCCACTACACATCCCGCAGTGTTACATTCAAAAGAAGGAGAAGATGGACATTCAGAAAGCATTGAAAAATAATCTAAATCATCTATGACATCACTTGACAAATGCCACAAGGATATTCATTTCTAACAGACAACGAAACTTACAAAAACCTTTTCTTCATCTTTCTCTCTCTCAATAGCTCACAGAACCCGACAGCACCCCACTTTCCCTACCCTGACACACTCTCCAAGCCATTCTGCACACAGCCTTCACTTGCTTTCATTTCTTTTCTTTCCTTCACCCTCCTAGAACTTACTTGCGAGCAACTCTCTTTACTTTCATTCTTGTTTTTGAATTAGGAAAGATTAAAACATTCACACAAAAGCCGAGCACAATGGCGCGAACATTCACACACCTGCCACAGATTAGAGACAGGCCAGCATTCTGTCACACTTGCTTCCGCTCTCTGCCCTTTCCAGCCAGCCATTCCAGTGGAGGAGGTCACAGATGCAGTGGCTGGGCAAAGATCAGAAACAAGAGAAGGAAGAGGAGAGACTGTAGCAAACTACAATGGACGTGCCCTCCTGGTACTTCTTAAAGAAATGCCTGTTGAGAGCGCTGATCTCCAGAGCCCCTTTTATCTTGGTATTCAGTTCCTGAAATGGGACTGGGCATAAGGTAGTGACAACGTGTGAGGTAGTGTGGGGGTCAGTCTCGCCAGATTTCCTGGCTTTATCCAGAGCAGCTACGAAGTCCGGCTTTGCGCCACACACTTCTAGTCACAGTGCTCTGGGAGGGTGAGGCAGGAGAAGCGCAAATTCCAGCCCGGCCTGGGCAACTTAGCAACTTGGGGAGCCCTTGTCTCAAAATGAAAAAAATTAAAGTGCTGAGAATGTAGTTCAGGGCCCGGGAGATGGCTCAGTGGAATAAGCACTTGCCTGGCAAGCTTAAGGGCCTGAGTTCAATCCCCGGTTCCACAAAAAAAAAAAAAAAAAAAAAAGAATGTAGTTTAGTATAAAGGTCCTGGGTTCAGTTCAGTCCCCACTACTACCCTACCCCCAAGGAATCAATCTTAAGAGCAATCTGTTTTAACTGTTGGACACTATCTTTAATTTTTATTTTTTTTTAAACGCCACTGTGAGCCAGGTGGCTGTTTGACTCAAGCTTACCTGGGCTTCTGAATTTCCTTTCCAGCCTTTACCTGATCTAGCCCCACAGGAAGGCGGGGGGATTACAGCCCACTGGTAGAGCGCAGGCAAGCCCTTGGGCTTCCTTCTCCCTAGACGCACACACGCACGTAAGCACGTACGCACGCACGCACGCATGCACACGCACACACGCAAGTCTTAGTTTGCCGCTGCCGGGGTCGCCTCAAGCCTGTGCTCCGAAGGTCCTCAACACGGAGTGGCCCAGAATGGCGTGTGTGGGATGCGTGCCTTCGGTCTGTAAGTTCTAGTCCGCTCTGATGACTACTCTTGCTTCTTCTCTGAAGAGGGCACGTCCTCTCTCAGACCCTAACGTTGTCGCTCCCTTCCAGACCCGCTTCCCAGGATTCCACTCCGTGGGGCTTCCGGGAGGGGCCACAGGTACTCGAGCCAGAGCCCAGCGCCCTAGCGCGGCCCGTCTGTCTCCGCAGCGCCACCTGCAGGCGGGCAGTAAAACCGCGAGCTCTCCGGGTGCGGGCAGAGGCAGCGTTTCTCCCCTAGAAATCTTGGTCCAACAGGAGCTTCTTTGTAGTCAGTAATAATCACTTCAGAGCCAGTTTGCATCTGGTGTCTGGTGCCCTCTGTAGAATGATGCACACGGGCTTGCTGCCCCGGGAGGAGAGCAGCAGGGCAGTTGGCGCAGGCGCGAGCTAGCGCTGCCCTTATCTGTGATATTGGCGAGGGCTTCACCTTTTGTATGTTCCCTTTATTTTTGCTAAAAGGGGAATATCTGACTGCCTACCTGGCGGGCATATTGTGAGGATGAAATGGGTGCCAGGGCCCTTGTGAATGCGACAGGAGGGTGGATCACGTGGTAGGGCCAAGCTTCGGTTTTCTCTCCTGTGTGAAAGGGCTGTATGCTGTGGAGAGCACATGGAGAAAGCCTGGCGCGAAGTAAAGTCGACAGGGATGTCAAACTCTGCTGCTGGGGGGATTAACTGAGGCACTGCACAGCGCTGCTGGGTACGTGGCTGAGCTCCAAGTTTCCGTAATGAAGGGAGACATGTCGAGGGGCCACTTTGAGGTTTCTAGGGATGAGGAAGTGTAGGCTGGGAGTGTGCTGACCACTGAAGCTCTTACAGGGTGGGATATGGATGGCCTGGACTTGGGGCCAGCTGTGGAAGAGAGGGGTCAGGAAGAAGCCTGGAGACACACAGTGGAATCATTGCCCCGAGTGGTTGGTGCCAGCGCAGGGCCCACAGGCACCTTGGAGAGGATCTTTTCTGAAGACAAGGTGCAGAAGAGAGCAGAACAACACGTGGGACACTGGAGTCCAGACTCCTAGTCCTGGACTCTGCCTTTAGTCTGGCAGTGGGTATAGGCAGGGCTCCCCTGTCTGCATCTCCCAGGTACCCGATTCCCTGATTCTGCTTTTACAGGGAGTCTCCTTTTCTCCTCTGCCTGCCCTCAGCGGTGGCTCCAAGCCTGCTCCTCCTTGTCCTCCATGTCTGCTTCTTGGCTCTACCACAAGAGCTCTCCTGAATGCCACGTGCCATGTCTCTTTTGGCTTAGAGAAGACAGGTGTCTGTTGGTCAACTGTGGCCTGATGTAGAATTCGAGAAACATTTGAGGGCCTTTGAAACCATCAAACTTGGAGGCTCAGGCTTTTGAGAAGCAGGATAAACAAATCTGGACCCAAGAGGAAACTCATTCTCTTTTCTTTCCTTTGCCTTTCAAAGTCATCAAAGTCAAGTTCTCAGAGCTCTACTGTCTCACAAGTGCCTTTAGATGGGTCTCATTGTTTTATTTATTGTGCTTATCACAAGTACAGGCAGCCGGAGATTTCTGGGCCAGTGGAGACCTCTTTCAGGGAGTGTTGACATTTCTGGGGATCTGAATGGTCCTTAGTGTGTCTCTCTCTTTTTCTTTTTGCCTGGGCAGGCCTGATTGAGATATAGTTTGCAAGAGAAAGTTTCCCAGGTGGGTCTTTTTGGGTCTAGCAGGCCTGGGATACCTCACCAACCGTACTCCACTGGCCCCAAGCAGCCAGATCTGTGCCCAGATCTGCATTAACACCCTGAAACCTACCTGTACTCTGTGCCCTCCTGGTGAAACTCTGTCCTGCAAATGTAAGATTCAGGAGCAGCACTGGTGAAGGTCTCCATGACCTTTGTGAGAAAATAAAGTTTATTAAATATGAACCAGGAGCCAGCTCTCTGTGTGAGGTGGGGGAGTGGGGAGACACAGATGTAAAGGAGGTCTACCATGTAGCTCCCTTGGGGGAGATGGGGGCATCAATCAATCATTCTGCTACCAGGTGGGCTGGGACAGTGTGATATGGGGACCAAATGCTGGTGGACAGAGGTCCAGAGGCAGGGCATGTGGGAGGACACAGTGAATGCCCCAGGGCTGTGGTTGAAAAGATGGTCAAGAAGGGATGGCGGAAGATCAGGTTGGGCCAGATCACAGAATGTTTAGCTTTGCCTGATAGGCATCTGGGATTCTCTGCCAGTGTTGGAGGAGCAGTAGCCGTGGGGTGGCTTTGACTCTGGTAGGGCCACAGTCTCAGTCATTCCTGGAGCCTTTGCTACCAGAGAGGGATCAGAGCTTTGGTTGAAAATTAAATACATGATCTGGGATTGGAGCAACAGCTCTCTAGCCTGGGCTTTGCTGGACATCTGGTTTCTCTTGGACAACTGGTTGAAAGGCATGCTGTGGAGAGATTGATTCTCAGCACACACACCTAATCCCTCTTGGTGGGCTCAGAGTGGGGCCATCCTTGCCCTTCTAGCCATAGCGATGTGGCAGCATGTGGAACTCAGGCCAGCTGTGTGATCTTAGCTAGCTCCTGGCTCTCTGTATCTGCTTATCATTTTTGCAATGTGGTCGATACTACCTTTCTTGTCCACATGAGATAATGCATATGAAAGTGCTTTGAAAGCTATAAAGCATTCTATGGTTGCAAAGTATTATCCCTTTTCCTTTTATTATCATCTCATCTGTTCTCAGCTTGCCCTCTAATTGAACCAGGACCAAAGACTTATCTTCTGCCACATCATAGTGGCTCTCTGCTGCAGAAGGTGGATTGGATCACGCCAACGTTTTAGGAATTTCAGGAAGCAGAAGCAGGAGCAGTAGAGAGGCCTGGACTTGATCAGGTGCTACTGAGGAGAGTACGTAGGCCTGAGTCCAAGAAAACATGTTGGAAGGGGATGAGGGAATTTTACATTGTTGTTATTGATGCTGTTGACCTTCATATTTATCATAATCTATATCATCACCATGGTCTTCATCTTCATAATTGTCTGGGTCCCAAACGCCCTTGTGTCCATCTTCTCCATTTACATTTTACTTTTTAGTTTTCTTTTTTAAAAAAAATGTATTTAGTACAGGGTCTCACTATGCAACTCAGACTCATAGTGATCCTCCTATTTTCAGCATCCCCAGCACTGGGAGTACAGGTGTGCAGCACTGTGCCCCTTTTTGGTGGTTGGTTCAGCATGCCTGGGGGTGGGGTCAGTGCAGTATGTGGTACTAGGGGTTGAACCTTAGTCCCTGCACTTGCCAAAGCAGGTGCTTAGTCTGCTGAGCTATTTCACCGGCCCTTATTTTTCAGCTTTTAATGGTCCAAAGACTTTCTCTTCCCAGAAACATTGCCTTATTTCCCCGTGTAGCCGCGGTCTCCTCTCCCCGCGGCCTTGTTGGCCTTGCTCTCATGATGCTTCTTCTCTCTTGCCTGCATCGCAAGCTTCTGTGGATGTTTTCTTTCCTTCCTTGGGGCTTAAACCCCTCAAGAAGAGAGTTGATGGCTCTGCTCCCTTCATTGTGTCCCCTTATTAACTCTCCTTGCACCCAAGAAGCCACAGTGAACTCTGTAGCAGGAAGTGTCATTCAGAGTCACGTGCCTGACTGCTGAGATGTGTGTTCTAGAAGCATGTTTTAAGGCAGTTCAGCTTTGCAAAGTATGTGTCCGGTCAACTCTGAGCCCATTGGCAGAGGTCTGGCAAATCTTGTCCTTGCACCTGGGTTCTTTTATGCCACTTACATTTTAATTTTTTTTAATCTTTTATTTATTTATTTGGTGCAGAGTCTTGCTACACAGCTCGCACTAGTGATCCTCCTATTTCAGCCTCCCCAGCACATGGCATACACCGCCATGCCCGGTTTTGGTGGTTGGCATGGTGTTCCCGGGGTTCTGCGGCCAGCATGGCATGTGGTATCGGGGATCAAACCTGGGTCCTTGTGCTTACCAGGCAGGCACTTAGACTGCTGAGTTATCTTCCCAAGCCTCATGCCACTTACATTTCATTCCTTCTTCATGGCTGGAGAATGAGGCTGCCTGGGCACTTGGAAGGAAGGAACAGAAAGAAGGTGGGATAGGACAGAGGTAGTTGTGGGGTTGAGGAAGAGAATGAGGCTCTCGCTCTGCTCCAGAGATGTGAAGGAGCAATTCCCTCATCCTTCTTGTTCCTAGCCTTCAGAACCTCCTGAGCTGCCACTTTGTCCTGGTGAAATAACAGCTTGTTGGGAGACGGGATTCTTGCTAATTACTAGACTGCTTTGTGCCTGTTGTTCCTAGATTGGCCAGGTGGGGCCTGTCTCTGAAGGGGCTCCCATTACCTCTTTGAGAAGGAGAAGCCAGCCAAGGAGAGTAAAGAAGCAAGAAAGAGGAGCTGTTGTACTCCTCCCCGCTTCATTTATAGCTGGGCCTTTTCAGGCTGCTGGCTGGGAGCTCTGGCTCAGGAACTGTGACTCACATTCACACCCAGGGCAGCATGTGCTGAAGGTACGTGGAACCATTCACACCCACGTATGAGTACCTGTGTGTGCGGTGGCTGTGTGCTCAGTGAGTCACATAGCGATGCACGCTCTCAGTGACCAGGGTGCACAACGAGTATCCTCCAGCTGGCAGACACCATCGGCCCGGCTGGAATGGTTGAATACACATGTAAACTCCCGTGTACAGAGGTGTGCAAATGTTTAGGGCTTTGAGAGCGATAATTAACTGCTTCCCTCTTCCCATCAAGTTCTGAGCCAAGTGAAAAATAGACACAAATATTTCTGTGTTTCATTTCATTTTAAGATGCACATATTTTTCACACTGGAATATGTTTTATAATAGATAGCTTGTAGATTGTAAAGCACATGCCAATTAGGTTTTTTGGCACACCAGCTTTTTAGCCAGCAAAGTTGATTTAAACAAATGAAGCTCCTGTGAGCTTTCTACCTTTCCTTTCTGCTTTCAGCTTGCTGAGAGGACAGTTACAAGCCAGGAACCCAGACACCTAAAGGTCTCTCTGCTCTTAGGCAGAGCTTGCCTTGGCCAGCTTACCTGGCAAGAAAGGCCCAACATATATGCATCCTACCCAGGCCCTCGCCTTACAGGCACTATGACTCAGGCCTTCTGCAGTCTTTCCAGTTAGGCAAGGAGAGAGACAGGGAGGGGAGGCCAATGTAGAGGAAGGCAGAGGGTTTCTCCCCAATTGTGTGAATCAGGCAGAGACATGGGGAAATGGTTATCCCTTCAAGGTAGATACATCGTGGTAGCTAAAGTGGGTTAAAATATACACAGATACATTTACACACAGGCAATTTGTATATCCACGTGTATATTGCACAAGAGATGCAAATGGTCAAGGATACACACGTAAGCAGTTGTGCCTGTGTGACACAGGCAACATAGTCAGATATGTGCAGAGAGACCCAGTAAAACTACGCATGCAGCCTCACGCACACACGGTCACTTGGTACAGGCAGGTCCTCCTATGTGGGCACAGTGCGTCCAGAGGCCAAGACTACGTATACACTTGTGTTCATTCCTGGAATGTGGCGGTGTTATCCTTCAGGGAGTTGTGCGCCACTTGACAGTAGAAGACAGAGTGTGCAGATGTACTCAGAGTACACTTTATGGAGTTCCTTAAGCCAGAGGGCTGCTGAGGGCTTTGTGTTGGCAGAGTAACCGGCATCTAGCCTGTCTCTAGGGCTTTCTGACAGATCACAGTGTGTTGGCAGTCTGGACCTCTTCACATAGTTCTAGCCTTCTGGAACACCCTTGGACCTTGGACAGAATTCCCTGGTGTCCAGGGGCTTGAGAGAAAGCTGCTTTCTTCCTTGACTCCCCCTTAAAACTTTATCTCTGCAGGCTGCACTAGCATCCTCACACAAGGATGGAAGAGTGTATGGCTTGCCATTTAACTGTTCAGTTCTGGAAGTTGAGCCTCCTAAGGGAAAGATCTTGTGCCTTTGATTAATCTCCCCAAACCCTGGTTGTCCACACAGATGCTGTCATTACCGATGATGCCCAGAGAGGAAATGATTTGCTTAGGTCAACACACCTAACTAGGGTCTGAGACCAGCACCCAGTTTTCATGTGTGTGCACATTTGAAGCTATACGATTAACGTGTGATGTTCATCTGTGTGTGCCCTATGTCAATGTCTATATATGCATGTGGTGCAATCGTGTGAGTGGCTACATTTGTTGATGTCTGTGTGCTCCTGGGTATAATTGTATCTGGAAAGCTATGACTGTACCCACACTGTGCATCAACATAACCAACATAAATTCTGTGTTTTGTAGCCATCTACTATACTCTTGATTACATATCAGTCTTGAGTCTGGCTAACCTTCAGATGCCCCTTTATGTGTATCTAGTGTAGATAACTGTAAGCATGTACAGGGTCTTCCTTGCCTGAGCTGGGCAAGCATGTATTGCCTGTGTGTCCATCTCTGTGGACCTGTGCATGCAGGCACACCCATGTGTGTGCATCTGTGGTGTGTACCTGACTGTGGATGTTCATCTGAGCAAGTGTTGCTTGGGTTCATGGTGGCAGATGGAGCCCGTGTGTTTCTGGCTAGCCCTGCCATTTCCTGGCCGTATGAAGTGTGCTTGCCTTTGTGACTCAGACAGCATGAGCCCTCTGCTCAGTCTTTGTGGTCCCTGGGGACATCCCAGCCCCCGACACTATCTGCCTTATTGGTCACTCCACTACAGTCTGTGTCTTTCCACTCAAGGAAAGGTCGTTTGGACCCCCATGCAGGCTCAAATCATGTAACCTTTCATGTTTTCTCTCCTACGGGGACGGTTCAATTTCCAGCCTCTCTGGGGTCCCATTTGTATGATGTCAGGTGAAGAGTGACACTGTGGATTGGTATAGTCTTTCTAAAGCAGTGTGACTCCATGCCTGGGGGCTGGCTTGCTGGGTGGAACTTTCTATGAGCTCAGATAACTATTTCTTTTCCATTGCAAGACCTCAATTTCAGCATTACGGTCACAGCCTGCTGGAGACCATTACATCCAAGTCCCCCCTTCTTAAGGACAAAGGCAATGCAGCTTAAGCAGGAAATGAGACTTACAGTAGTGAGAAGAGCCTGGAGTAGGCATAACATTCTCAGACTCCCAGTCCATTGCCCTTTCCCCTAATTTATACTAAATTTGTTTACATGGAGAAAATGGCTCGCTGTCTGCCAAAGATTGCTGTTTTCTTTCAAAAGTACATACAAGCACCATGTCTCCCTCACCTGCTGCACTTATGTAGGCCACATAATTGAGTGGAAATAGTTGATAGGTGCCTATCCCAGGCTACATTCCTAATGGCTTTTCATGGCATATATTCTTTTCATCTTCCCCTCTTTGCTGGCTAGGAGTCAGTACCCTGGAACAGCCATATGTTGATGGTAGCACAGATTTTGTGTCTGTCTTCTTGAATGAGTCCTTCAGACAGAGAACTTCTCTAGACAGGAAAAGATAAAACTTCCACTGGGTTGAATGACTAAAACTTAGGGCTTATTTGTTACAGCAGCTAGAATTACTTTAATGCACTATCTCTTCTTTTTTAGGAAATGGTCTTCAAGAGAAACCTCCTCAAACCTTTTTTCATGACCTTGTCTCCAAATCCCGTACCATAGATTGGGGTCCCTCTTGGACACCTAGAGGGGAGTTCAAGTCACCATGGCAACACCTGAAGTGTGTGATAAGACAGATGGCCATGCTCACTATAGCAAGTCCAGGTGTGTTTCCAGCAAATTCCATTCTTCAGAAAGATCACTGGCTTTACTAGCATGCCTAAAAATCATTGTTTGACTGTAGATAGAAGCAGCTTTCCCCGCACACGTCATCCCTTGGGGCCAGCAGACTTGCCTCTTGCAGGATCAAGTAGCATCACAGTTGGTGACCAGGGACTCAGCTTGACTGTCCCTCTTGAAACTAGACCTTTTCCTTTTCCAGATGGTTCCATTGTGAGTTCTTTGTCACCTAGTCCTGTGAACTGCATCTGGAGATAGGTTCTGTTGCTGCAGTCTGGTTCAGTGCTACTGATTTCATTAAATGCTTCTGAGGATTCCCCCAAGCTAAGCCCCCTGAGTTGATATCTACACCATCCTCGGACTTCAGCTCTGCCAGAAGCAGAGATAAAGCCTATGAAAAACCAGTAGAATGGGGATCAAGACAGCTCTGAGACCTACTTATGTAGGAGAAGTTGTAGGGTACCAAGCACATGCATACATGCATAGAAAGTGTAGCCCACTCCTGCTCAAATATCTTATGTGAGGGCCAGAGCCTTAGCTCTTTAGCTTATTTATTCAGGATTTGTACAACAAGATTCCATTTGATCCTTTACCATCTTGCATCAATGCATTTCCTTATTTCATCTCTCTGGGGCAGGTTGGTCCTAAAAATGCTTTGACCTTTTTTTTTTTTTTAATTAAAATTTTTATTTTTATTTTTAGGGAAGGGTCTACAGGGTGTTCAGGGTCTTACTACTAGATTAGACTCATAGTGATCCACCTGTTTACATCCTCCCAAGAGCTGGGATTATAGGGGCGTACCACCACACCCAGTCTCAATTGCTATCTTGGCATGCCCCAGGGGCAGGGGCAGCACAGCAGGCCCCTGTGCCTGCTTGCAGGCACTTTAATCATCTGCTGAGCTATTTGGCTGGCCCTGCTTAGACCTTTTATACCTGGGTTTCTCTGTGATTTTTCTCTCAGCCTAGAATACTTTCTATTTTCCTGGCTTGTTAATTTCCTCTTTACCCTATACCTGGCTTATTGTTAGTTCTGCTAAGTCTTTTCTGACTTTCTTCCAACAGAGTAAGGGGCTGCCTCCAATTAGATCAGATTCTATAACAGAGTTAGAGTTGGCAGATGTCTAGACTGACATAGGATGCTTGAGGTCAGGATCAAGCTTTTGGGTCCCTAACATGTAATAGAGTGTGTATGTCTCTGTGCCATTGATCAAATGAGGGTGATTTCTGTCAGCTAAGCCTGATGGAAGCCCAGTGGGGCTTTGTCTGATGATCTTCCTTGTGCCTCAGTCCCTCTGGCTTCATGTTTGTCACCAGATCTATATTTTGGCTTGGAGAAGATGAAGGGTAATAACAGGAATGCTTTTTTTTTTTTTCTTCCTAATGAATAGGCTGAAGGGAAGCAGGGATTGCAGAGTGAGATAAAGCCAGAGCCCTAAGGTAAGTTAGCTTGAGAGATGCAGTTGAGGAACATCAGCTCCATGGTGGGAAACAAAGTGGGGAGCCAGTGGAAATCGATTCTGTTATTCTTTACATTTTAGTATCTTGGACCCTGACATACACTTTTATCATTAATGCCACATCCTAGTTAGACAGTACACTTTTCTTTCTTAATGATACATAAAGTGATGTTGCATTTTAAAAATGATGGTGTCTTAGGTTTGAGGAAATAAATTGTTCAGTTAGTAAAGGTTGAGACATAGGTGGCTGTGTAGCCTCAACACCATGGTCAGGGTTGGATGTTATTACAAGCAGGGCCGGGACTGGTATGAGATAGTGAGCTGTCTGACAGAGAGAAGAGAAAGCAGAGACTTGGCTGGTGACCCGAGGAGAAGGATGGAGCTCCCCGTCACTACGTGAAACAAAATGGAACTCGGCAGCAAGTAGTTGTCACCCCAGGTAGTGGTCACGCTTAGGTAGTGGTCACTCCCAGATAAGGGTCACTCCCAGATAAGGGTCTTTCTTAAGTCTCTCAAGTTCTGGGACTCTGTTCTTTTTATACCTCTCTTTCCCTGAACCTACATTGGATGGGAGAGGTGGGGAAGGAGGATTGGGAGAAATTAGATAGAGAAAGAGATTCCACTCTTGGACCAAGGGGCATAGATAGGTGGCTCTGTGAAATGAAAAAGTCAAGAATAAATCATTATTTCTTCATCCTGGCTGTGAAAATGCATCGCTTGAGACCTTTTTAGGAACACTTGTTTAAGTGCAGTATCTGCATGTATGAAAATATCAAAAAGAAACCCATTTTATTGTTCAATTAATATATGATAATTAAAATAAAAATACTTTGCTTAAACCTCAATCCAGATCAATGGAATTACTGTTTTTTATCTAGGGTTCAGAGTCATTGACCAAAAGTATTTCTTAATTATTTAATACTAGCTGCTGAGAATTGCTTTCAAAAATCTAAATTATATTGTGAATCCTTGAATTGGAAAGAGAATGCAGGTTACATTTGAGTAACTCTTTTGATTTGCAAATCACAAAGTTACATCATTGTGACTATTTCTGATCCTCAGAGTTGGGTAGGCAAGTTGTTGTCATCGTGTTTATTTTACAGAAGAGGATCCAGGGTCAGTGGTCAAGAAGCATTGCAAAGGAAGGTGATGTCCAAGCTGAGCAATGGGGAAGATGCTGCAGAGGTCCAGGAGATTAAAGAAGTGGAGACAAGAAGAGCTGGTGCTTGGTCCTTGTGAAAGAGAGGGAAAGGGAAACTGCCCTGTGAAGACGGTGTCAACTGTGAGAGAGTAGAAGATGGTGGGACTGATATGCAGGGCTGAGGAAATTGCCTCAGATAAATTGCTCAGTATCAAAATAGAAAAATAGCAAGCAGTTTTAATGGATGGAAAGCCACCTTCTAAATCAGCTGAAGAACTTGGCTTTAGTCAGGGGTTAGAGACATGGGAGTGAGTAAAGTCAAGATTTTTCTATAGAATCCATGTTGATGATGAAGGTGAAGTGAAGATCAGAAGCCAAGAGGAGTATACCAGGATCCCAGAAGCCAAGAGGAGTGTACCAGGATCCCAGAAGCCAAGAGGAGTATACCAGGATCCCAGAAGCCAAGAGGAGTGTACCGGGATCCCAGAAGCCAAGAGGAGTGTACCGGGATCCCAGAAGCCAAGAGGAGTGTACCGGGATTGCTGGACGTGCTATTTCCAGGGTCCGAAAGGAGTGAGGAGGGATGGGCACAAGAAAGTATGTGGTGAAAACTGAGAGAGGGGTCTCCACAAAGTGGCAGCTGGATCAGAAGAGCATTGGCTGGGCACCCATGGAACTCCTGTATTGTTGGGGCTCAGTAGAGGTGGGACTGAGTAGCACAGCACCAAACTCAGCTGTGCTACTTCACTGCAGGGAAATGGGGTGCAGAAAGGGAAAGGAGGGAAGGTCAGTAGAGTTCTGCAGGGCAGGAGTTAGGCCTCCTCTCCCTGGGAGGAGGCAGCAGTGAAAACATTTTGTCCAGAAGCCTGTGGAGTGGGGTCCTGTCCCGCAGGTTTGTGTCTCTCTGCAGAGCATGCAGACAGGCCCCAAATCCTGGGGCTGAACGAGGTGAACGACTCGTTCCTCCATGTGATAAGAGGTTCATTCCGGAGAGCAACTCTCTGGCCAGCTGTGGGTCTGTGACAACAGGCAGCTGTGACAGCACATCCTTGTCTACTTCCTTCCTCTCTTACCTTCTTTTTTTAACAAATTCTGAATCATAATGAAAATTTTGCCTTGGATGTAGTTTAAGTCTGACAATCAAATCACTCCCAAATCAATTCTTTGCAATCAATGTTTTTCTAATGAATTTTGCATTTCTAATGGCAGGACCTGGTACTATCTGTTTGTTTTCTCCTTTGCCCTTGGCTCCCTCCCCTGTCTCCCTGCTTTAAGCAATGTGCATGAGAGGCTGTAGGAACAATAGGAAGGCAAGAAATGGCTTTGATTTTTCAGCTTCTTCTCAATTTCTCTTTACCCTTTGTTTCAGCATCTCTCCCTGGGAAACTTAATGGGGTGTTTCTGGAGCAATTAGAGTGATTTAAGTAGCCCAGTGAACAAAGTTTGTCAGAAAAACCCCACAACCCACCATACCTCCCCCATATGTCTGTTATGTCCTGGCCAAGGAAGGAGCACAAAGGTCTAGGGACATGGAGCACGCCCTCTTTCCCATCATGCCTTCCCCTGATTCTCCAGCAACTCCTATACCCTCCAGGGCACATAGTGAATTAGATGCAAATTTTCTTTTTTATTTCAGACATTCTGAAGGATTTATGGGCCAAATAACACATCCATTACTAAGCGTTGCGCACAAGGCAGGAGAATGACTCTCAGGGCCGATTCTTAAAGTCATGACTCCTGTATGAATTAAGATAATACGGACTTGAAGGCTAGCGTTCCAGAGAGGTGATATGCATTACGGGCTGCAAATGCAGAGACTCTGTGGTGGGCACTGATAGATTATGGCCCTAGTAAGAATTGCTGAATTATTATGGTGGTCATCTAATATGGCTGAA
>NDGN011468448.1:0-15716 GCA_002564285.1 Tympanoctomys barrerae
GAGTTTGCATGGTCTCTTTCATTGAGCATCTGTATGGCCTGGATAATCCATCGAAGGAAGATCGCTTAGTCCAACTTGATGAAGCCGATGTCCTTCGCGGACTGACGGGAACACTGGCGGCACATGTTCAGCCCGTGATTCCGGATCAGACCGTGTCGGCTCCGCAGACGCAGCAGGAGCAGGAGCCCTGGCCGAACTTCCTCGGGTGGCTCCTGTAGAGCTGCTGGTGACCCGTGTTGCTTCCAGAGGGAAAAGGAGACAAAAGCGAAACCATTTTAAATTAAATATCTTTTCTCACTATAAAAAGCCAAAACAAAGTATAGAGTGCATACGAAATAGAAATAAAAAACTCAATGAAATGCATGTTACCATTAATGTCCTCAAAATCCTCCCCACTTCAAATACACTCGCCCCACCAGTCTTGCCACTTTCTTTCCTCCTCTTTTTTTTTTTTTTTTTTGAGACAGGGTCTCACATGCAGTTCAGGCTGCCTTGACCGTGGGGCACTCCTCCTGCCTCAGCCTCCCGAGTAGTGGGATTATAAGCATGTGCCGCCGCACCCGGCCTCTTGCCCTTTCTGAAGCAGGACCGGAAGACCTCCTTCCTGCATGTCTTTACAAGATCTGATCTCAAAACAAAAAGGCGAACGCTGTGCCAAGTGCCCCCAAGGGAAAGGCAGGCTGGTGAACATGCGTCGCAGCGTCCTCACTGCCTCACTCGCCGGACCCGGCACCCAGCGGCTCCTGGCTCCTCCCCAAGGTCAGAAGGACCAGGCAAGGGAGCGTTTTGGATCAGTTCAGGACATTGAGGCAGACAGGATACTTGCAACAAAGACAGGGTGAGGGGATTTCGGGGCTGCTTCTGAAAGCAGCGAGGTAGAGGGGGTGAGTGGGCCTGCGTGCAGGGGGATTTTGCAGGGAGTCCCCACGATGTGTAACCAGCGCTGCAGATTGCAGGTGTCCACAGTGCGCTGTGATCACCCTGCTGTTCCGTTCCTCTTTGCCTTTCCTCGATGGTCATACTTTTCCTAAAATCTTTATTTGCAAAATTTCTCCCATTTTATCTCCTCTTTCTGCAGTTATTTGGCTAGTGTTCATGCGTTGCTGTGTGCTGGTAGAATTCTTATTTCTGACATAAGGTTTTCCTTTGTTGAAGTCACTCTGTGGCTCCCCCCGTGGCTCCACGCCACCTGTCCCTCCCTGACTGCATGTGGCTCTTCTAGGGCTCAGAGTCCCGTGGGCGCCTGCTCGGAATTCATGTTTCCCAGAGCCTCCTGCTACTCTGCATGGCTCCGTGTGTGTTTTCACTTGAGTCTCTTGAGACTTTTGTATGCAATTTTCCACAACCGTATTCTCCTACTTGCTATCGAAAGAGACTTGCATTTCTGTTGTTACAGGAGGTGGAGGGTAGATGGGGGGGGGTCAGGCCCCTCTGGCTTGTGGAGCAGGATTGCTTCCTCCGCTGTCATCAAAGCCCTCATGCAGCTGCCTCTGGTCCATCACCCAACAGCCAGCGTGCAGCTGTGACCTGCCCTGCACAGTGTCTCCTCTCTGCTCCCACCAGGCTACAGCCATTTGTGAGCTACTCTCAGGGGTGTTTCTTGGGTGTGTGCCTGTCCTTCAGGAGGTGATGTGTTGGAGCATTTTGGTGGCCCAGGTCCCTGTCTGCTTCCCATGGTCCTGCAGTCTCTTGTGACTGTGGAGCATGGGTCCCAGGGCCCCAGGTGGCCTTGCAGGGGTGTTCACTCTGGGAAGGACCGGTGGGCATCTCTTTACCACGCCTCTTTGTAGACAGGGTCACCCTTCTGCTCCTTTTCACCCACATGGCCACAAGCCCAGGGTCTGTGCGGCCCACCGCCCACCGCCCATGTTCTGAGCCTGGAGCACCCGGCCGAGTGGCTGCAAGAGGTGCTGTCCAGGGATTTGGTCAGCAGCCACTTGGGAGGTGGTGAAACTGCGCTGCCGCCAAGGACCACGCCAGAGCCCGGCGTTCGCTGCCGCTGTGGCCGTCAGCACTCCTCCCGGGTAGCTTCGGCTGCAGGGTGCTTCAGCAGGTGTTCGGTTTCTCATATTCATGAAAAGGGAAGTTCCCGCAATGGGCGGGTCCCACTCTTCCACAGCCCTGTACCGAGGAGGTGGCTGAGGCTGTTTAGACCTCTTGGTTCCTGCCCTGTGCTTCTGTGCAGAAGGCAGGCAGCAGGGCGCAGTCTGCACAACTTTCTGGGCTTCTTTCCCTCTGTAGAGCTGGGCAAGCAATGGGCCTTGGCCTCGGGTGGAGGGACGCAAGGGCGGTATGAGAAGGCTCTGTGGAGCCCCCAAGGGCCCGGCAAGCCCTGCAGACACTCGCTACTCCCCCTCCAGCACTCTGCGGGGTGCTGCAGCTATGCCCCCGGAGCCTTTCTGGCTCTGGCTGCTTCTCTGGGATCTCTGTCACTTTCACCGCACCCACACATCCAGGTGGGAGACATCTGTCGGCATCGCTGCCTACGACAAGGCACAGCGAGGGTACAGGTGCAGCTCTGCCAGGCTCACAGGTGCAGGCGGGGGAAGGGAGGTCGCAGGCTGGCGCAGGGTGATGGGGTGCGGGGAGCCCCAGGGTGGGAAGCCCCTCCACTCACACCCTCATCTGGCCCCTACATTTTCTTTTTGCCAGGGGAGTCCCAAGAACAGGGACACAAGCAGGCAAGACTGAGGAGAAAGAGAAAGAACCAGCTAGCCCACCAACCTGCCAGCTCCTACCCTGGGTCCAACTGCACCCTTCTGCCCAGCTGTGCCCCACACCCTGCCCCAGGCTGTGCCCAAAGGTCATCTTCTGCTGAGCCTTCCTCCTAAGAGCTGAGGCCCAGACCCTGAGGGTGGCCAGGAGCTGTGGGACCTGAGCACCTGACATCTGGGTTCCTAGCCAGGCTCAGGTGGGCCGTGTATCCCTGACCGCGGGTGGCCACAGCGAGTCCATACTAGCCCTGTGCAATGGAGTCAGGCTGTCCTCCAGAGGGGTCTATCTGTAGAAGGGTTTGCAAGGACGGGTGCCAGCATCGGGCGGCACTCAGGGGAGCCCCTCCCTGCCCCTGGGAGCCACAGGCTGGCCAGAGGGCCACAGCGCTTTCTCTTCTCTCTGGTGGTTTTTAGACCACTGTGCACACACAGCGGTCTGCAATCCCTGAAGAGGACCACGGGGGGCCTCGTCTCATGGGTGGCAGCAGGTGTGCTGCAGCCAGGGCTCTGTGTGGTGTGGGGAGCCCAGGGCACCGCTGGGGAGCCGGTCCTCCCCACTCCAGGGATGGCCCCGGACCTGACTCAAACCAATAATCTCATGTTGATGGACAAAATTAGTCTCCGAATTCTAATGAGACTGTGTGCCCAGGAGACAGACATCTCATCTGGACATTAAATGAGAAAAATTGCCGCTTTTGCTGGTTCCCTCAGAAGCTCATTTGCATTCTGTCAGCTTCCATTATGAAGGGGTGCTGCCGACGGATATTGAAGGGATGGGCGGGGTGCGAGGCCCTGGGGCCTGGGGGGAGGCGGACGCTCTGCTGGCTGAAGCCCCTCTGTGCTCTGAAGGACCCCTCTCTCTCCTGCCTGCCCCAGCCTCAGCTGCGGCCCCCAAAGCCAGGGGCGAGGGCAGCTGCAGCTGTTCTCCTCCCCGTCCTGCTTTCCAGGGCCTTTTGCTCTCACAGGGTTTCCTGCCTGTCTCTCCAGGGCCTGAGACAAGTGAAGCCCCAGGCAGGAGGCCACACTCAGGCTCTGCCCCGTCCCTGTGGCTGGGTGAGAACCCAGGCTATGTGGCTCCCCCTCCAACTGGTGCAGACTGCGTGGGCTATTTGTCTACCCTGGTGACCTTGCAGGGCTCTTCTTCTGCATTCCTGCACCCCATGTTGGGGGGCCCATTGGGGATGCCCAAGAAGTTTCCCCACAGAGCTGTGGCACCGCCTGCCTGCTGGCTGCTGGAGACAGGATGGGGGCTCCGACCTCCTTCGCATGTCGCCCATCTTCTGTGCTGTGGAGTCACCCTGCTGGCCTGCTGTCAGCTTGTGAGGAGCCCAGGGCCTCTCAGGCTTCCAGTCACTCGCTCAGCTCCACGATACACAGGGCCTCTGTCCCAGTCACCACCCCAAGCCCATGTGGTGCACGAGGCTTTGGGCGCTTCCAAATGCAAACTGTCCTGCCGCTGAGCACAGCTGTGGATCCAGCCAGCTGCACGCTCCGCAGCTGGACTCTGGGGGCATCCTGGTCTGGGCTTTCCTCCCCAAGCCATGCCTTAATCCAGGGGTCAGCCAGCAGCAGGGCCTGGGCGCAGTCTGGTCCTGTGCCTCTTTTGTGAATAAAGTTTTATTGGAACACAGCAACATTCCTGTGCCTGACTGCTTGGGTGACTCATTGGTAGTGCTCCTGGTTGTGACAGAGCCCACGGCCAGCCAGGCCTCACGTACTCCTGCCTGCGCCTCCCCCGAGCGAGCTGCCCACTGGTGCCCTGGCTAGTGGCCCGGCCACGTGCAGCTCTGTCTTGGCTCTAGATGCTGCCTGGCGCTGTCCCTGCTGTCTCTGCAGCAGCGGGCCTGCCCTGGAGTCTCCTCCCCCATCATCTGTGGAGGCCCATCTGGACAGCTTTTCCTGAACAAGAGCGATTATCTGTACTTTTGTGCTATTTCTGTGGCCCTGTTTCCGTGTGCTGACAGGCACAGAGCTGGCCTTTTCCTTCTTCCTTCAGCTGGCTTTACGCGATGCAGATCGGCCCAGCTAAAGTGCTGACCGTAGTCTTCGAGGCAAAGAGGACAGGGCCGCGCCCTCCCCCTAAGACATGTGAGAGCCGCCCAGGATGGATGGCCGTGCTCCACACAGTCGGCTGGGATGAGCCTCGAGATAAGAGACTGTGGCTTCCCAGGGCAGAGGTCGCCCTTCAAGAGGTCACACGTCGGAGCTGAAGCGCCAGCCCCTCACACCCCATCTCAGCTGTGCTATGAGGGTGCCCCTCTGCACGTGCTTCCCTCTGCCAGTGCAGAGGTGACCCCTGGCCTCCTGCCAGCCCCACTCACTGGGCTCACCCGCTTCCCGCCACTACCTCAGCCACTCATCCCCGAGCCACTCCTTCTTCATGAATTAATAAAATCTGGGTTTGGGCCTGAGTCAAGGCCTTTGTTCCGGTTAGCCATTGTCCTAGCTGGACTTAGGCTAAGCCCTGGGCTCTCCACCATCTTGGATATATAATTGTGTATTTATTTACATCCTGGGCTGTACTGGGAGTAACGGTTGGAATTAACTTGCTAGAATTCCAAAAAGCTCTCTGGATTATAAATATAAACTTCTCGTTCCCCGACCAGAGCTCTCGAAGCATCTTGCCCACAGGGACTGAGAGGCTGCCTGGCTGCAGCCTGCTCTACCGTGCCTCCTCCTCCTCCAGGACCAGCCAGCAGAGCCTGCTGTGAAACACAGCTCTCAAACAGGGCTTCCGGGTGACTCTTGCAGGGTCCGCAGGGGCCCCAAGCCGGCCATGCATCCCCCAAGGCAGGGCTGCTGTGGAAGGCTGCCTGCTGCTACCAGAGCCCCTGCCCCTTGCCTTGGGGCCTGGCTCTTCCCGTGTGCTTCCCAGGAAGTCGGGTAAAGGTCACCAGCCGGCAGGGAGACCCACAGGCCCCCAGAACTCTCGGGGCTTTTATTTTAATAATTTTCTTGAGAAAGAAGTAGCAATGAGAGAGTTTTAAAACAGGTTAGTAGTACAGTTACAATAATTAATACATTGCTTATTATTGTCTTTGTAGTAGTTGTCCCCAGTGCAAGATGCAGATGTGATATCTTGTCTAAACACTATTAGTTCAAACCCTTCTTCTCACTGAACTGAAGGAAAGTAGCTGTATACTTATGCTATTTTGTATATACAGATATGTATATTTTTCCATTACACAATAGTCCATTTACATCCCCTTTTTGCTTGCTTTTGCCAGAGATGGATATCCCGTTGCCATTCGTGTACTGTAGGTGCACGAATTCAGCAGAGTGATCCACTCTAGTCCACAGTCTGTAACAGTAGTGGGTTATCCGCAAGACTGACCGTGTCGGAAGTTGTGGACGTGGGCCTTTTGCAGCTCAGCACGTAGGGGCTGGGGCCGAGGACGTCCTCGGAGCCCTTGTCAAGACTTGCTCCCGGGCTGCTCTCTGTGAGGAGCGGCGCAGGCCGGAGTCCTCCATGTCCCTCCTTGGCTGCGGATGCCCCTGGGGCTGACCAAGGCGTCGCTCAGGATGATCAGGGCCCTGGGCGCAGTGCAACCCTGGAGCCGGGAATAAAGCTGCCTGGCGACCAGCTGAGATGCAGGCGAGTCTGCCACAGTTGGTGTCGCCTTGTCCCTGCTCTCTCATCAGGAGCGCCAGCTCCCGCAAGTAAATCGGGCAGGTGGGCTGGCCGAGGGGAAGAGGACAGAGGCGCAGGGCGGAGCCTGCGGCGCAGCCTGGAGAAGACGCGCAGCCCCACGCGTGTGCTCCCAGCCGGTCCCNGTGGGCTCCAGCCGCGCTTCCGGAAGGCTTTCCCGGTTGTCGGCGGGCACCGCGGCCAGCGACCTCTCCCCGCCTCGCCCCCGAGGTATAACACAGGCAGATCGTTAAGTCAGCCACCAAAGCTAACGGCTGACATTGGCACTAATTGTAATTAAAAATTAGCATAGAAATGTGCTTTTAGGAGATTAAAATTATTGGTAGGTCCTGACCCGCGCACGTCACCCTAAGTGATGGACGACAGATGAGCCTCGCTTAAATAAAGTACATCTAATGGGCTTTTGAGAAAGAAAAGATGCAAATTCATTGATTTTCTTTTCCCCTTGATTTACAAATACGCCCCTGCATAGATAAACCCCGCCGCGGACTCGGGCAGGGCGGACTCCGCCAGCAGCCGAGGCGGCGTCTCCATCAATCTCCATCCGGGTCGCCGACCTCTCGGCGCAGCTCTGTACCGTAAGCACTTTCTATACTCTGCAAATTGCATTACATATTAGAAACATTATCTCCATGCAGCAAACTATCAGTTCATGATTAGTCGAGTGGGTAAAGTGCGCGTCAGGCTGCGGACACTGACTTCATGGAGCAATGACAGCGCGGCGCTGCTTCCGTCCTGGTGCAGCATGGACGCGGCGGGCACCTGGCCGTGGTCGGAGGCGAAGCCGCACAGAGGCAGACGTGCTGTGGGGCGCCGCGGCCAGCCTGCGGCTCCTCGCCTACCCCAGGGGTCCCGAGGCTTATGGGGCCCGTGCTCGGTGGGGCGCCTCCTGGTGCCCCCCCCCCCCGTCCTGCATGCCATGAGCTCTCAGGAACAGCAAAGGGCTCGGAACTCCTGGCAGGATCAGTGCATGGCGCAGCCCGATGCCCGTCTGGGGGAGGGGCTCCGGCCCTTCATTCAAAAACCAGAGCAGGCGGCCCTTCCTCCTGGCGCCTGCGCAGAAGGGAGACAGCCCCGCGCTTCACTCCAGCAGGGCACAGGTTGCAGAGGGAAGAGGCAACCACAAGGGGAAGGACAACGAAGAGACAGGATGTGGCAAGCACATCTGAAGCGGGCACTGGGTGTGGCAGGGGAGGCTCTGAGGAGACGGAGGTAGTCCCTGAGAAGTCAGTGACCGAGGAGCGAGGAGCCGGGGGACAGTGCCTTGGGCTTCTGGGCTTGCTGATTCCCCAGGAGAGGAGGCCTCCTGCCTGGAGGGTACGAGTGCAGGAGAACCAGGTCCCAAGGCCCTGGTGGGGCAGCAGGGCTTCCTTCTGTGGACAGGGGAAGCCCTGCAGGTCCTGGCCGGCTTGATCAGGGTGACCCCACTTCCCAAGTGTTACCCCAGCTCCTGTGCAGAGAACCTGCAGACATCGCTGCAGGCACTGGACAGAGGTCAGCAGCTGCCTGGTGGAGCCAGGAAGTGCAGGCCTCAGCCGTGCGCATGGCCGGGGCTGGGCAGGCTGGTGCTGGGCTGCAGGGGCCGGAGACCACTCACTGTGGGAGCCTAGAGCACCGCACGGCTCTGCATGCCCCGGGCGAGGGCTTTTGTGTCCAGGCCTACAGTCTGTCCTTCCCGCTAGCAGGCCCTGAGGGAGAGACCTGCAACTCCAGCGCTGCAGACTTCTCAGGGGCCAGCGTGGGTGGTGCAGCTCCCTGCCGGCTGCCTCCCCACAGCCTCTTGCAGACCTGACCCAGGCAGCGACTGCCCAGGGGTGGTGAGCCTCGTGTCTGGGCCAAGGTCCAGCCTCTCTGTCCTCCCCTCCTGCCTGACCTGCTCACGGTGGCCCTGCACTGCTGATGCCCTCAGGACAGTGGGCAGCAGCCTCTCCACCTGGCCTCCAGCACCGTGCAGAGGTGGACAGCGAGCTTTTGCTGCAGGAAGGAAGTGGGCAGCAGAGGCAGGACGTGCCGCAGGTGCCACCAAGGTCAGAGGCTGGGCCCAGAGGTTCGGGCCCTCTGCTGTCTTCATCATCTCAGCCCCTGGGGCCCCAAATCCCAGCACTGTCCACATCACCAGCGAGCAGGTCCAGTGCAATGTCTACCGTGGAATCCAGCTGCTGGAACGGCCCTGGGCTGGGCTCGGGTCCAATTCTGCTGTATCTGCACCTGCAGCCTCTGCTCAGCTGGTGCCAGCTGGGCTCGGGGCCTAGGTGCCTGCAGATGAAAGGATCAGACGATTACACTGCCTGGAATTGGGTTCCGGAGTGGAGAAGCTGAGAAGGGGTCGCGGAGGAAGGCACAAGCAGGCAGTTCTAACAGCGCTGCTGCAGCCTCAGGAATCTCCTCAACGTGTGTTCTCCGAGGTCCTCAGGTCACCAGGATTGGCTTTCTCTGCAGAGCTGCCCGGACTGCAGGATCCTGTGGTTCCCAGTGTCCGCTCCAGCAAGACCCTTGTTCTTTCTAGGCTGCCCGAACCGCCGCTCTGCCGCTGTTTGGTGTCTGAGTGAGTTTCAGGGCGTGGAATCCTGACCCTGAGAGCCTTCCACAGCACAGGGAAACTAGCGGAGTAGATTTGTTGTCCTGAGGCAGCCCTAGGAGCCCAGGTCTCAGCCCAGCGTACAGCAGGCAGGGGCAGCGTGGGCACCCAGCTCCCCAGGGCCTGCTGCTCCGATGGCTCCCAATAGGCATGCACCCCTTCGAGCCTCATAGCATGGGCCCGGGATTTGAAGGTGAGTGGGAAGGTGCGATGGGCAGGGAGGAGTGGGATCCACTTGTTGGCAGGGCCGTGGGGTGCTTCGCTTCGCTGCCCACCCCACCGCGTTTCCCCGCACTTCTGGGGACCTGCCAGTTCTCCCCACCTGGATGGCTGAGGGCCTTCAGAAGTCCCAGCTTGGCCACCAAATGGTGGCCAGAGCCCAGGTCCAGGGGCAGTGGCAGGGGCAGGGGTAGAGCCACGCTGGGATGTCTCCAGGAAGGAGTGGCCTGCCACAGAAAGGGAGGGAGCCCGAAGGCACAAGAGGGTTCAGAAGCAAACACTCAGAGTGAAGCGTCCCGCACACCCGAGCTGGGCAGAAATGCAAACTAAGGCCTGAAGCCACCAATGGCCCAAGAGAGAATTCGCAGAAGCAATAGTAAGAGTGGCTCAGGGCTCCCAGAGAGATGGCGGACACAAGGACAGTGGATGCCCCTATGGCCCTGGTGGTGCTGGGGTCCAGCAGCGAAGGTGAGGGACAGGTGGGGGCAGGCAGTTGCTGAGAGGTGAGGTGTGGACATGGCCCAAGGACAGCCAGGAATAGCGGAGCACACAGGACCGCTCCACACCGAAGGGTCATCAGACAGAAGGATGCCAGCCGCACCCGGGCCTGGAGCCGCTGGAGGAAAGAGCCACCTTGTCCCCAAGGAGCATGACAGGGAACACGGCCTCTGTCAACCTTGCTCTTGCAGATTGTGGGCATAATGCTTCAAAGCGTAACGTCCTTTATCCCTGGAAAACCGTAAAAGACACGCTTGCTCTCCGCCACCGGCTCTAAATGCCGTGGTTCAGACACGAGGAAGACTCAAAGTATTGTTGATTTGGGAAGAAAAGCAAGAATTTCCAATGACTGTGTGACCCGTACCTCATGGGTCAGGTGAGGCGCAAGCTATTCCCTTGCAACACGTGTGAACACCAGTGTTTCCCTGGCGTGGGGAACCGTGTGTGTAAAGAAGGACCTGAACGTGTACTAGAAACAGGAAGAAAGTGTTCAGGTGGGAAGCAGGGAAGGTGAGGGGAAGAGAATGGAGGAAAAGGAGAAAAGGAGAAAAGAGGGAAAAAACGGAAACAAAACTTTTGTAAATAAGGAGGGGAAGAGGGCTTGAAGGGAGGGGAGGGGACCGGGAAAAGACAGGACTGAGTTATACCGTGTAGAGGCTCCGACTCCCTAGGATGAAGGTGGTCGCTACGGTCGCCTAAAGTGAATGAAGGAATCAATCAGTTAATAGCAAAGCCCCGTTCTCTATACATTACAAGAATTTCAGAGCACAAGCTCTGGTTTCTGAATTGCAGTGGCTGAAATCCTCCTGGCAGAGCCTGCGGCTTCACCGAGGGGCTGTGGACAGCTGTCTGAGGAGCCACCGCCCTGTCACTCTGTCTGGCAGCTCATGGGGGCCGGGCCGGTGCTGGTGCTGCCTGAGGCTGCTCTCACAGCCCCCGGGGGGCTGGCAGTGGGGCCGGGCTGTCCCCAGGTCCTGTGTGGCCTGAGCCCAGGGCAGTGGCCGGAAGCAGACAGCTCCTACAGAATATACAGCTCTATCTTTTGTCTCTTTCTTTGTATTATTATTAATTATTATTATTAGTTTGCTTTGTTTTTGTATTTTAGGGAAGGGCCTACAGGGTGTTCAGGGTCTCACTACTAGATTGGATTCGCAGTGATCTGCCTGTTTACAGCCTCCCATGAGCTGGGGTTACAGGCGCGCGCCACCACGCCAATCTCAATGGCTGTCTCAGTGAGCCCCGGAGGCGGGACCAGCATGGCAGGCCTTGGGATGGAACCCTGGCCCCTGCTCCTGCTTGCAGGTACTTTAATCCACTGAGCTATTTGGCCAGCCCTCGGCTCTTTCTTTGGCTTTAAACAGTTTTATTTAAGATTTGTAGTTTAATTGCCGACAAACACACGGGACAAGCCCCATTGTCTCAGGCGTTCCCAGGCTTGCCGCGGCTGTGCAGTGGCTCAGTCATGCCGAGTGGCTGGCGCCTTTCGTATCCCGTCCCCCCGGATGCTCATCATATCGCCAGATACTTTAAAATAACTTTCGTTTACCAATTATTCATTCAAATATAGGATACAGTCCTATAGTCTTGCTAATGATAATTGAAATAACAACTCAGCCTAGAAGGAATCTGTTAGCACTGAGAGCTCAGTGGCAGCCGGAAGTGAGCGACCTGCCAGTCTGCATGTCTGTGCAGCCAGCCGACCTATGGAAAGGAATCGTGCTGAGACTGCAGTTCCGCTGCCTCAGGATTCGGTTCTGTGGAGGATCGCACAGAAATGGGAGCTTACTTTGAAAACTGAGTGTGTTGGCTTCAGTTTCAGTTGTAAAGCAAGAATTCACTCAATTAAGAAAAGCAAGTAATGCAGGGCTCAGGCCGTAGCTCTGCGTTAGGGTGCTTGGCCTTGCTGGGCCGGGGGTGATGCCCAGCCCCAGACAGGAGGCTCACGGTACTGACTAGATGGAATCCTGTGTTGCATTGTAACATTTTAAATAAGAATGTATGAGTTTTGTTTCAATGTTTGCAATATGAAGGAAATCACACTTGTATCCACAGCCAGAAAACACAAGCTAGAAGGGGCCGGGGAGATAGCTCAGTGGAATAAGTGCTCCAAGGGCCTGAGCTCAATCACCGGTTCCCCCCAAACAACAAAGCTAGAGTGTGTGTTGGAGCTGAGTTTCCCCACATGCGCAGTAGGCACCAGGTCTCGGAGGGCCCGGCTCCGGCCCCCACATCCCATGCCCTCCTGGGCCCGCCTTCCAGGAAGGTGCTGCCCGCATGGTGCCGGGCCTCTGCCCTCACCCCTCTGCCCTCACCCCCCTCCTGCGGCCTGCTCTTGGTCACCGTGTTTGTGCACTCCCGGGCGTGAGGCGGGGGATTCGGGCTGCTATGGCCAGCGCCGGTCACTTGGTTCTGTCCTCTCTGTGCTCATTGGCTTTCGCATCTAGAGTCTCCGTGACCAGCCGTGAAGCTCCAGGGCTTCTCCACTGCCAGCTTGGGGACTCACTGTGCAATTTACTTTTGTTTTTGTTTTTATAATACATAGAAATAGAATTGCTTTAATGCATATCTGCTTTGTACCCAACAACCTTGCCCACTCTGCACGTTGTTTCTAAGGAATATTGGCGTCATTTCTTGAGTTCTGTGTGCATGATCGTGTCATATACGTGTACAGTGAGCTCCATCTCTGCTTTTTCGGTCCTTGCAGCTTCTATTTTCTGACTTGCTGCCATTGGTCCCCAGGACTGTGGGATGGGAGGTAATGAACAGTGTCCTTTCTGGTCTCCGGCCTCAGACGGAGGGCTTCGGAAAGTGCCCGCTCTTGTCCGTACTTGCTGTCTGCCGTATTCATGTGGCTTGCTTCATCGTGTCCCTGTTGCTGAAGACACGATTCGTCATCTTAGGAAAGTTTCCTCCTGCTCTGAGTTTGCGTGTGAGTTTTCTTTTTTTCCACAGCTATGGAGATGATGTCGTGGGCTCGCTCCCTTCTTCCGGGCTGTAGAAATTTCCCCTGCCTGACTGACAGAGATGGATGAGCTAGAACCGCCACACCCACCAGTGAGTCATCTCTCATCGAGGTGAACGCGGTCTCTGTGTCTCATGCACCATTTGTCCAAAGTCTTGCTCTGTCAACACCCGAGCGCAGCTTTGTTTCCTGAGTGCTTCGGTGGCTTATCACTCCCCGCCCGTTTTCCTTTAAACTTGCCTCGAATTTTAGATGTCTGCCTTGTAAACGCTCCACATCGGGAAGTTGCTATTTTATCCTGTTAGAAAACTAATTGCCTGGTAAGTGGAGCATTTGATTCTTTTCGCTTGATATAATTAAGGGTATATGAGGAATTAATTATGCTGTCCTATCGGCGGCTCGCCTGCGCCTGATCCCGCTCCCAGCCAGTCCTCGGTTTACCTTGGGCTGGTATCTCGCTGCTCCAGTTCCTCCTCACCCTGCCTCACATCAGGAGTGCCACAGCCAGCGCCTGGGCCCGAGGGTCCTGCAGTGACGCTGTCCTCGTCCTCATCCCTGACAAGAGCAGGGCCCTGGGTGCCTGACCCCCGACATCCACGTCTGTGCTGCTACGTGTTCAAATTCTTACGTTAGACAGTTCAGAATTGCCGTGGTGGGCCGGCATACGATCAGATCTGCCCTCCTGCTTGTACTTTTCACTCCGTCCTCCATCTCCGGTCTCTTCTTTGGGTCATTTTTTAAAGAACCCGATAAGTCACAGAGTAACAAATGCCACTGCCAAGGCAGCTCTTGCCTCGCTCCGCTTTTTGCCTGAATACCACGGAGCTCCTTCTCCTTCCCAAGGGTGCCTGTGCTCGTGCCAGGCCCACGTGCGTGTGTGCCACGCTGTGGGGGCGTCGCTGCCGGGCCTCCTCCGAGCTCGGCCCGCTGAGAATCAGCTGAGGTTTTGTCTCCATTTGGAAAGGTCCGCTGTCACTTTTCTCTGACAGTCTGCGCGTTTCTTCGGTGCCTTTGGTTTCTTCTTTTGTGTGCCTGGGTTTAAACCTGTCTTTATAGAACTGATCGGATCTCACTGCCTCCTTTATTCTGTGGATTAATGTCTTGGACAATAATGGAAAATTTCTTGCATTTTATTGCTTAAAATTTTTATTTTTGGAGCAGCCGTAGGCTCACGGTCCCGTGGACTGGGAGCTCAGAGGCTTCCCAGTGGCCCTGCGGCAGACACGCAGCCTCCTCCCGCTGGTACCGGCACTCGGGGCACTGTCACCAGGGACAGGCCTGCACCACGAGCCGCCGGCAGCCGGAGGCGCCGCACCCAGCGGGTCTGCTCTGGGTGTGTGGCGGCAGCATCCGCCAGAGCAGGGTCGCTCGGCGCTGTCCTCTGCCCTCACTCCCCGGTGCCTGCCTCCCCCCGCCCCCGCTCCTGGGTGGCACTCGGCTTCTCGCTGTCCCTGCCGTCTGCCTTGTCCAGGGCGCCCTACGGCTGGGAGGCCGTAGTGCCCAGAATCCTCACACAGGCTGCCTCACTCTAATGTGCGATTTAGGGTTCTGCCGCGGCTGCTCATAGCTTGATAGTTCCCTTTCCTCATACAGATTAATATTCCACATCTAAACGTAAGGCCGCTCACTTAATGATTGTGGTTGCTTCCACGTTTTCGCGATCGTTAACGAAGGTGTTCTGAGCACCTCTGTGCGCGTTTATGCGTGGGCGTGAGCTCCGTCGTGGGGGGCGGACGCCAAGGGGCACAGCTGCTGGGGGGAGTGGGCAGCGCGCCCAGGCTCAGGGGAAACGACCCAGCCACCCCTCAGAGGCCACGCCAGCTGCCGTCCAGGAGGGCAGCGCGACGCAGTGCTGCTCGCCTCACGCCTCTGCCAACGTTCAGAGCGCTCAGCGGCCTGGGTTGGCCACGCGGATGGGTGTGTGCCGAATCTTGCTCTAATTTGTAATTCCCTCGTGTCATACACAAAATCAAATATCCTTTCATTTGATTATTTGTCACCTGTATATCTTTGTTGTAGTTTGGGGGTGTGCAAGGGAAACGATACAACACAGGACACATTTTATGAGATTATTTTATAATGAATCACCCAAAGAATCATATATAAGGGTGCAGGAAATCTGTCCACACACTGAAGACCAAAGACTCCAGGTGAGGGCCTGGATCCCACGTGAGGTCCTGCGTGAGGCCAGCTGAAGACCTGCAGCAGTCACAGTGCCTCCCCCAAGCCCAGCTGGAGGCCTGGAGCCCACAAGAATGCCTCATGCAGGCCTGCCTCACGGATCTGCACTGAGAAGGCCCAACGGCCAGTGGTGGCAGCTGGAACGGGGCCTGTGCCAGCAGGCTGAGGGATCTGCACCGGAGCCAGGAAGCAACACTCGAGGTAAAAGCTGGGGCTCCCCTGGAAAGTACCACAGCCATCGTCAGCAACGCTGATATCGAGCGCCTCCGTTGATGAGGAAAGCCGAGTTTCCATCAGGAAAGCCAGCACAACAGGAGGCTGTGCACCATCTTCCCCTCTGGAGCCAGGAGGCGATGCTCACGGTGGGGACCAGATCTCCCCAAAGTGAACCACAGCTGTTCTCATCAACAGCGAGGTCCTGAGCTCCTCCTCCAAGGACAACAGCCATGGTCACCAGGAAAGCGGCACGACAAGGCCCCCCAGCCAAACAGCCCTGGAGAACGGCAGCGTCCAGCTGCTCCAGTAGCCCCTCCAGCTCCTTTGCAGTTCCGCCTCCTGTGCTGCCGTGACAGCCTCAGTGGGCGTCGCACACCCAGTGCCTCCAGTTCAGCTGGGCGTCACACGCTGGCCTCCAGGTGCCGAGCAGCGCAGTCTCCCTCTGTAAGTTCGTGTTGTCACCTTTGCTCCACTTCTAGTCTTCCTCGTCCCCGCCCCCCGTTGCGTTTAGGAGCTCTTGATATATTCTACACAATGGATGTGTATTTTGGAAGTATTTTCTCCCAGTCTGCTGCGGGGAGAAGGTGGCAATGCCTTTCACAGAACAAATTATTTTTTAAGTTTAATAAAGTTGGCCTTTGGGGCTGGGGAGATGGCTCAGTAGGATAAGTGCTTGCCTGGCAAGCGCAAGGGCCTGAG
>NDGN011468450.1:0-14136 GCA_002564285.1 Tympanoctomys barrerae
CTTTTTAAAAAAGCTTATACATTGAGTGTTATGTGTGTGGGTGACTGTAATATTTGACATTTATGAGAAACCTAAAGTATTATCAAGTAGGTTAAAAAAAGTTTGGGATTCCTTTTCACAAGAATCTATTACTGTTGAAATCCTATTCTAATTCTACTATTCACTTAAGATTTCCATGGAGATACTTAATTAAAAATAAATTAAGATGAGGGCCAGCAAGATAGCTCAGCAGACTAAGCACTTGCTTAGGCAAGCGCAGGGCCCAGGGTTCGATCCCTGGCACCACCTGCCATGCTGACCCTATGCCTGGGCACGTGGAGCTGGTGATGGAGTCCTGGTGTGGTGGTGCACACCTGTAATCCCAGCACTAGGGAGGCTGAAAACAGGAGGATCACTATTAGTCCGAGATGCATAGGGAGACCCTGCACCAAATAAATAAATAAATAATTAAAGTAAATTAATTAATTAAGCTGATACCAAATTGACCATGGCACCCCTGAGGTACACTCCACTGGACCCAGTGGTCAACCTTCAGGAGTTTCCAGTGCCCTGGAGGTAGCTCCCTAGGGGCTGTCCAGCTACCTCTTAACTACATAGATTTTCATTGTCCTTTCTGGGCTTCCTCATGTTGTCTTGATGGTGTCATTTGAGCATTTTTAAATGTTTGAAATGCCTGGAGCAGAAGACACCCCTCAAGTGGGCCATTCTGCCCTCTGCAGCATGGGCCCACAGGCATGACTAGCTGAGTCTCAGTAACACTCAGGCCCCCATACATGTGTGTAAAGAACACCCACAACAAATCACATACAAGGTAGGCATAGGATTTCAGAATACCACATACCAGAGAAGGTATATTTAGGAAGCTCAGGCTGAAAAGCCAAGAGGCCTTTGCAGTGACAAGGGAAGTAGCTTGAAGCGATGAGTCTGTGCCTCTTAGCCAATCTACCTACTCATGTTGACTCTCAACACTTTACCCTTCTATTCCCACAGCCACAACCCTGTCTGTCTCATTTTCTAGTCTAGCTTAGGCCTTCTGAAGGCACCTAATTTGGGCTCCGGTATTTGTTGGGTGAAGGTCAACATCAGTCTACCTGATAGAGGCCGCTGGGTAGGTAGGAAGAAGTTGGGAGCAGACAGAACTATGTTTGAATCCTGACCTTGAATGAAATCCTCCAGCCTAATAAATACCTAGGTTATACTCCATGCCTTCCTGATGCACAATGAGCATCAGGACCAGGAGGACTGTGGCTGAGGGATTTGGAGGCCTGATTTTTATTAGCACAGGCCCCATGAACAGGATGTAGGCTCGCTGGCTTAAAGGATGTGTTAGCTAAGGTTTATTTTAGCACCAGAATTGCCCCACCTCCTTTGAAATATTTGGGTTTTAAATAAAAGTATGTTTGTTTTTCTCAGATGAATTCTGTAACTTTAAATACACTCCGTGGCATGTCTGAAAGCTCTTTCTAAGGGTTTTGTTGTGAGGGCCATTCAGATATGTGTGGAAAGCTACTGCATGCAGTTAACTGAACAGAGTAGATTCTTACATGAAAAGATGGTTCCTGGGATGCCGGCCACTCTTCATATGTCATGTCTCCATTGCTCTGCATGAGAGAATTGCTTCCCCAAACTCAAAGCCATGCAGCAGCAATCACCTCCTGCTTCCTAATTGGGTGACCAGTCCTTGTGTGAACACCATGCAATTCAGAGATGCCAGAGAGAAGTAAGAACCAGTTGGCCAATCAATTGTCCCTTAAAGTACTTGCTACAACCTACCGCCTCAATTCTGGGTGAATCTAGTCCACGTTCAGATAACAGAATCTGCTTGGAAACACTTTAGAGAAACACAGCTAACTGCCAAAAGTGCAGACTGTCCCTCAGAGATTGCGTCTGCCAGCAGCGTTGGATCAGAGAATGTTCTGGACTCCACCCGACCCACATGGGGAAGCAGAGCACTCTCACTCAGAGTAGGGGAAGGGGAGGAATCTTAAGAGACAGGGTTTTACTGGCTGGAGTAAGCCAGTGATATAACCTGGCCAGCAGGACTTGAGGAAAGAAAGAACTATTCTATCAACGAACAAAAACACATTTCTAAGGCCAGCCAAATAGCTCAGTGGATTAAAGCACCTGCAAGCAAAAACACATTTCTAACATTCAGTACCAGCTATAATATCAAAGTATCCTGGTTCCTAAAGGTCTATAAGTTTGGTTTAGAATGTGAATTAGCAAATGAGAACTACTATATGCTCAAAGTGAGGCTAGGTACAAAGGAAAAATAAAGCCTATCTCAAGTGCCTTTAGAACAGCTGTCAGAGGCTGAAATATAGTAACTGTTTTAAAACACAGATTGTTTTTGATTATTAGTTATTGCTGTTACTTTGCTAGGTGTGCTGGCTCCTGGACAGGTCATCTGACTTGTGCTAGGGTGTGACATCATGGACTACGCCCCTCTCAGACTTCCTCTTACTATGTCCTCCTCCTACTTCATTGGCATGAGTTCTCTGTGTCGTGCTCTGATGCCTCCTCTTGGCTTTACCTCTTTTCTGTGCCCTTTATGGCTTAGAGAGCTCATGGCCCAGTTCTGCTCTGCCCAGCTCGCCTTTTTCCTCTGTGAGCTCATCTTCCTTGGCTTCCTTGTGTGACTGATAATTCTCAAGCCCATCTCTTGACTTTTGCCCACCCTCCCTCTATGGTTGCAGGCAGCGGCAGTTTGATTTTCCTACTATCTCATGTAACATTCAACTTGTTTCAGATATATTCACCTACATGGCTCCAGTCTGCAGGATTTCTTTTTTGCCAGGACAGCCTCCCTTCAGCTCAATCTGGCTTACTGTTGGAGAAAAACCTTTCCTAGCTTTCTCCTCTGTTTATTTTAACAATTAATCTTTTTGGACCCACCAAATAGCTCAGCACATTAAAGTGCCTGCAAGCAGGCACAGGGGCCAGGGGTTTGATCCCTCCAGCCTGCCCTGCTGGCCCCGTCCCCCGGGAGCTCTGAGATGGCAATTGAGACTGGGCATGGTGGTGCATGCCTGTAACCCCAGCTCTTGGGAGGCTGTAAACAGGTGGATCACTATGAGTCTGATCTAGTAGTGAGACCCTGAACATCCTGTAGACCCTTCCCTGAATTACAAAAAAAAAAAAAAAAAAAAACCCAAAACAGTTAGTATTTTAAATTTCTTTCATATAAACAAATGTGTGTTATGTAATATACATAAATATATAACACAATTATTATAGTGTACAATGAATATATAAACATTATGTGTATGTACATATACACATGTTTCTTTGTATACTTATATCTATTCATTATGTTAATGATTTATCTAGCTAACTCCCACATATTATCCTGTTCCTCTTTTTCTGGTGGGTTTTGCTATGATCTAGTCTGGATTATAACACAAACCTTTATCATTTCTTCTCCTCTAGTCTGGGAGATAATTTACTTGGGTACCAAGGCTTATATATATATCTTCACGTTAGAATTTGAAAGGCTCCACAAATGCTGAGCAAATACATGAGCAGCGAGTGGGCTAATCTTGCAGACTAATCTTCCAGTCCTGTGCATTTCCCTCCAGCTAGTCATGCCCACTTCGAGCACAGGTAAGGACGTCTCACATCTCAAGTTGCTCCCTTCAGATACTTCTTTGCTCCATAATAAAAAAAGACTCTCCATTACCCTTCAAGTAGCTCTAAAGCCGCCCCATCTTGCTACTTTATTCTTTCTGATGCCTTGTCCTCTTGCTCTGTTCTGCATAAATCCTGGTGCCTCAGCCTAGCCCTGAATCTCTCTATGCACATTCCTGCCTGAGCCTTGCTTTCCAGTCTTCCTCTCTCACTGTCCTGTCCCGCTCAGCCCATCACTCAGTGCCCGCGTCGCAGGCCTTAGCCCCCCACGCAGACGCAGCCCCTTCTTGAACTTCTCACACCCATGTTGCCGCTGCTTGGCTCCTCTCTCAGTGCTGTCCTGTGTTATCATCTGGCAGTCAGTTTATTAGGGCCTGAGATTAGGAGCCACATCTTCATGTTTCTTTTGGATCTAGACTATTGTTAAGGGCAGAATTGATGGTCAGTGAAGTCTTATCAAAATGAACTAAATATAACACGAATTTTATAGACTATACTCCAAAGCGAATAGCTGAGCTCGGCTCCTCTTGTCTCCATCCAATCACTAAATTTACTGCTTTGCATATGGAGCAGATCAAGCTCTTCAGGCTTCCAGTATATTTCACATGACACAGATACCAAGAATGGTGACAAGAACGTTAGTAGCTGATATATTCGAGCCCTTGCTTTGCAGTGCTCAAGGCTCTATGCCAGATATTTTCCTCTTTTAATTCAATCATTTCACAACTCCATGGAGTTAGTCTTATCGTCCATTTTTCAAGATGAGGAAACATATCGAATCTTCAGATGTGCAGTGAGCCCTGACCCATTGCCATCCCTGCGTCAGCTTCTGGAGATACAGAATCAATCCATCACGGTCCCCACCCTCGAAGTGTTTGCAAGGCTGGTAGGGAAAAGGAAGAGAAGTAATTAAGATGTGGTGTTATGAGTCCAATAATAGAATTCATAGTTGGCCTTCCTCTACCAAAGGAAGGCAGTCTAGGCCATGAGGGGCATGGAGAAGAGACAAAGCTAAGAGCTGGCATCAGAGGAGGACAAAGACAAGTTATAATCGAGGTAGGAGGAGAATGTATTGGGAGGGGACCTGAGGGGAGTAATCAGTGATGTTACACACCCTGGCACAAAATAGATTACTTGTCCAGGAACCATGACACCAAGCAGCAGCAAAGATAAAAATCAATAATAATGAAAACAATCATGTACTTTAAAGCAGTTACTATGTCTCAGGCTCTGATACTGTTCTAAGGCAACGTATGCTTCATTAGTGTCTAGCCCAATGTTTAGCACAGAGTGTTTCTCCATAACTAATGTCCAAACAATGCCTTAAAATATTGTTAGCATATTTATTCAACAGCAGTCCTCCTAATAACCGATAGGCTAGTGTTTCACCACAAGAAAGCATCAGGAAGCTACTGGAAGAATATTCTAAAGCATACCTGACCAGTCTTCCTCCAAGCAGTGAGAGGCATGTAAATCTAGGAAAGCCTGGGTGGTCACAGCCAAGCGAAGCTTCAGGAGCTGTGATTGTTGAATGTGACATGGTATCTTGGATGGGACCCTGGATGAAAAAAAAAACAAACCAAAAACAAGCTACTTGGTAAAACATAAGATATCTGAATAAGGTATAAACTTTAGTTGACAATGATATATCGATAGTGATTTACTCATCAAAACAAATGGGGCGTATTTATATGTCAAGAACAGGGACACAGATATATAGGAACTCTGGTATTATCATCTCGCTTTTTTATGTAAACCTAAAATCAGAATATAGGATTTAACGATTGAAAAATAGTAATGTCAGCCTTTAAAGTAGGGTTGCAGATGACGTCTGGATGTGGGGGTGAGTCCATGGGGATCTGGAGCTAAGGAGTTCACTAGTGGTAGGGGATGAGGAGGGCATGCTGACAAATTGTGTTTGGAGACACGATTCTGGAAATCTAGTGGAAAGTCAGGCAACCTCTGCCAAGCAGAGTAGAGATGCAGAGCTTGATCTTGAGTTTCCGGGATGGGGTAGGAAGATGAGGGTCGGAGAAGCACACTTGGGAATCATTATGTGCACATAGGTGGTAGTTGAGGCATTTGATGTCCTAAACACCATTTTGGAGCTCAGCAGCCAGCAGCTCTGTTATTACTGCATAGAGGATGCACCGGAGGAGGCTGAGTGAGGCCAGTTTGATTATAACTGCAGAGCAGCTGGAGCCTTTCATCCTAGGGGCAGGGGGACAGGAGCCAGCTAGCCCTGTGGGCGCAGACGCAGTGTTTTCGACTCTGGAAGGCATTTCTCAAGATGAACTCTGGGTATGATAATTATGCTGGTTAGTAAGTTGATCTAGCCTCAACTGCATAGACGGGAGCCCACAACAAAATGCTTCCGTGTTATTCAATACATTGGCTTTTCTTAAAAAAGAAACAGTTTAATGCTTTCTTCCCTAGTAGGTTTGGGGTAATTATGTTGGATGAAACTATTTTGATAACCATCTTTCTTGAGGACGCAGCACCTCTATCCTTTAAAACCTAACTTAATTAGATAGCTGATGTTAACAAAAGCTTCCATTTAAAAAAAAAAAAAAAAGTCCTCAAGCGCTACATCCCCCAGACTTCTGCTTTAGCAGAGGAGCCAATGCTAAGTACAGCTTTTATCATCAAACTGGCATTTCTGTATGGTTAATCATAGATGTCTGCTGCCTCTAGATGGCAAAGGCACCCCTGCTGCCACCCCCAAAGCTGAAAGACTGGTCACCATGGCAACGTTCATGTTTTGCCCATGATGAGTCCAGAGAGCCAGGTCTTACATACACCGAGAAGTTAACTCAGTCTGCCATCCAGAGGCGATGTCATTTGCAGGGCAAGGTGTGTCTGGGTAATAGAGATGAGATGGTCTTAGTGAACCCAGAGGGCAGATGCCAGAGAGTAGGAAGGGGTGTGTAGAGTTACTCAGAAGCAGGCCCAAAGATTGGGTCTGGGAAGTGTTCCTAGAGGCAGATTCGCAGGAATGCAGGGCCTCCTGGCAATAAATGGAACTTAGGTGAGACTGCCTTATCACTCATAAATCCTCCCTACCCTACCCAAACAGGCACACGTGCCCCCCCCCACCTTTAAGCTGGGCAGCACAGGGACATAACCTCTCTTTAAAGAAAGGAAACAGTTGATAGCTGGCAAGACAGTCAGGCAGCTTTGGTTCCTGGAGAAAGGTAGGGTTGAAGCCATGCCCACAGGAAGCTTAGGTGGGAGTGCCTGTTCCACACGTCCCGGCTCTGTGACTTCAAGTGTGCTGCCTTATGTTCTTAGTCTCAGGGACATTTAAAAAAAAAATAGGGATAATGTTGCTCATGTCAATTCAATCAATAATACTGAGTGTCTTATAAGTGCCAAGCACTGTCCTGGGGATACAGCATGAAGCAAAATCCCCAGAATTATTACCCACAGGGACAGGAGGATTTCAGTGAGTTTATCTCAAGGATCCAGAGATGTGGAGCATGCTTCTCTTTCATCAAAGATGGGCAGCTGAATTTGAGCAAAGGGTAGTCTAACAATGGGACATTCAGCAGCACTAGGCCTAGGACTAAAGGGCACTATTTTGCAGAACTTCAGAAGACTTTAATAACAAACACATTGAAAAAGCCAATGGGTTTTAAAGTCAGAAAGAACTGGCTCAGCATCTTCACTTTGTCCCTCATTAACTATATGATGGGATGCAATTTGCTCAATCTCTTTGGAGCTAAATTTCCTCATTTGCAAAATAGAGTTATTGTTAGAGGTACCAATCTAGAATTGATCTTGTAGGTGATAAAGAAAATATCATATTTGAAAAGGCCTTGTTCAAAAGCAAAGCGATATCCACATGTTAGTTATTATTGATTATTTTCGTTATTATTGAGTAATCATCAGCAACAAGAGGAGCTACCACGTGGTGCCTTTGGGACTGTTGTTTTGGGCTGAGGGATTGCAGCAGCGACGTTAACATACTTCATAGGCTCCAGAGCGACATCCGATCACTGGAAAAGATTTGTAAATAAGTCCCTGACCTAATTAGGAGCAGATTCAAGGATGTGGATTTTCTTCTGGATAATAGCAGCGGAGACCACGGCACAGAGAGCAGGCCTGGGAAAGGCCTTTCTCAAGTTCCCATGAGCAGCGGCAGCCGCATTTCTCATCCACCATGGCCCGCATTTGATCTCTTTCTCAGTTGACTCGATCCATCTCCACTTCAGGGACCGATGGGGATGTCATGTCAGTGGCACGGTTTTGCATCATTCTCAGAAGGCCTCTTCAGCAGCCACCAGGCAGCACACCCCAGCTGGGACCATTGCTTTTGGGTCTGAAGACCCAAGATAAATCCTAGGCTCACCTGAGTCACCATCACAGGACTTAGGGACTGTGGCCATGCCTTTCAACTGACTTTTTAATCCTGATAGTCTTGGAAGCTGGAGTTCCCTTCAGGCATTGGCCTTACTATTTCTTCCAAGAGCCCATAGAATCTTTATGCAGCGATGCTTGGACAGCATCTCTAATGACTCAGGGTTCTTAAGGTACTTGCAGGACATCCTCTGTATTCTGATACTCCACTAAAACTCACTAGGGCTTTGTCACCACAAATTACTATCGTTTCATGAAGTCACCATTTCTCTCTATCTCTGGCCATGGTTACTTTCTGCTTGGAATAACTGCTGTACCTATGCCTGTCGGTAAGTTCCCTGTTAATCCCTTAAAACCTCAGTTCAGGAGTTCACCTGTGAAGCTACTTCTGATTCTCACCCATTCTCCGCTCTACCTACAGTTCTGGCTTTAAATCCCAGGACTTTGAGGACATTGCTTGGCTCCTCAAGAAATGATTATTTTTTCGAAATATTGGAGTTGACCCGGTTTCTTCTGTGGCTTCTGACAATTAGACCAAGTGCAATGCAGGATGCTGGAAATCGACGGTACAGTTGTGAAACCTTTGATTTGAGGCAAGACTCCAGGTTGCCCAAATGAGAGTTATGTAACCTTGGCATGGTGCAATGGCAGGAGAACCTGGCTGTGGGCAAGAATCTGGAGTCTGGCTCTGCTGTTGCCACACCTCTGCTCCTTTTCCCCAAAAGCCACCACTCTGCCCAGCCTCCAAACCATCCCTAATTCAAGGCAAGCATCAGTATAGAGCTGGTTTTCTAGGGGGACACAACAACAAACTTCATGACCCATTTGCAGAAACCCACTGCGGCTGTCCTGGAAGCCATTTCCCCATCTTCAGATAGCGATCAGGACAGGGGAGTTAGTCTCATTATTAATAATGAGGCTGACTATGCCAAGGTAGGCGTCTGGGTGAAAGATGGCATCACAGCTCAGAGTAGTTATTATTTGATCATTATTATTACTAATGAAAAATTATTTTGTTATGGCATGAAAACCATTATTTAATAATCTTGGAAAGCCATTCCCGTTCTACGTTTATGCTTATATTTTCTTTCTTTGGATCTCTTTAAAGATTTCAACAAAGAGAAAGGGCTCAAACAGAAAAACAAAAACTTGGACCATAAAAGCAACTCAGGCTAGAAGGGCATAAGGCCACCTGTTCACCCGGAATGTAGGAAATGCTTGCATCTTGCCCTTCAACCCAATCCATCCCAGTGCCTGCTTCTTTGGCCTCCTCCAACCAGAGCTTCTCTACTTCCACATCTTGCCTTTGTGTACCTTAATGCTCTTAGGAAATTAAAAACTCTTTCATTTCAGAGACCAAAGTCATATACTTCAATGGGAAAAAACTCAACATCTGAAAATGGTTGTTTGCATTCAATTTGTCTGTCTCCAATTAGCTATGTGACATTAGATGACTTACTTAGCCTTTCTGAGTTGACTTCTTCATCCACAGTACAGGAAAAATACAACTTACTTCACAAGTTAGTCACAAAGATCGAGTAAGGGAGGATAGGTGTGGCATATCCATTTGTGCTCTCACAGTGCATGGTCTTTCCCACTAACTAGCTGCTTGGTCCTATCAAGTTTTTAACTTTCTAAACTTCAGTTTTCTCTTCTACAATATAGAACTGAACAAGTTTCTCATTATAAGGCTATGGGGAGGCTTACTGAGCTCCCTGACATCAACAGCTCAGCATGGATGTTGGCAAACTGAGTGTTCAGCAAATGCTGGCTGTTCTTGGAGTGGCACCGAATTTTCCCTCCCTCTCTTCTATCTTGATCTCCCAAGCCATTCTACTCAGTACCTGGCAGTCAGTAGATAACAGTCCAACTGAAACATCTTTTGTGTTGCGCACCTGCCATGTAGCAATGTTCTCTGTTCCATTGTTTATAGTTTCAAGACTTTTTCTTGGTTGGTCCATATATTTAGTGTTCATATTGAAAAGGAAGAACCCAGTTAAAAGGTTAAGCTTAGAAATTTTGAGAAGAAGGGAAGTAAGATTATGATTGAACAGAGAAGAGAAGGAAGGAGGGGTCGGGAGGATGCAGGGATTGGAGGAAGGAGTGACACAGGGAAAGACTCTGATGGTTAAACTTGTGTGGCTCCAGCATTCATATGCCTGGATAGTAAGGACCTGGTCCTTCTCTTAGACTGGTGATGGTGACAGGGGCTCAGGAGAATGAGACACACTTGTCACCTCACCAAAAATCCTGCCCCTCCAGAACACTGCTCAGAGGGAACCAGCAAGTCCCTAGCTGGCCTTTAAGCTGGCAAATCCAATGGTCCTGAGCAAACCTCTCCAAAAACCAAGTGTGGTATTCCTAGTCACAGATTTTCCCTCTCAGAGTCCACAGGGGCCATGGCCTGGCCCTCGGCACTCAGAGTGGCAGCAGAGACCAACCAAAGGCAGCTGCTGGGCTGTGGGCCCTGCTGGGCTTGGCCAGCAACCTCTACTTCCAGAGTCAAGCACAGCATGCAGTAGGCAGAGCACCAAGAGGCCACCTCCCTCTTGCAACTAGAGCACGTAATTGGGAAATCCAAGCCCATCCCATTTGGGAGAATTCTCTTTTCATCAAAACCAAGCAATTCTTAGAAATCATCCAGAAATTCATGTGCCTGCAGCCACATTTCCTCTGTGTCAGAATGGCATCTGCAGGCAGAGGAGAAAGAAGAACCCTGTTTGTTTTTAGCTCTTTCATTCCTGGAGGTAAGTAGAAATGCATGTCTCTTCTGAAAAGGGCTCTGAGGGCATGATGGGTTATGCAAGAGCACTGTCACACTAGGACGTTCTACTAGAAGATGTGGTAACTGCATTGGATCCCCTACACCTCAAACCACCTCTTTAAGGTTGCCACGTGAGCCCTTGTCTTCTCAGCCACATGCTGTGGCTCCAGAGTTTTGGATATAATGCTTTTTATAAAAATGCATTTTAGCTGATCCAAGGCTTATTAGCACAGTAGGTCATGTTTCATTTTATTCTCTTGAAAAAAATACAGGGGTTTGTATTTCCTTCTCTCTAGGACGATCAGGAGTGAGTGTATTTTTAGTTTCCTTGTGAGAAGCACAATTTCCTGACTTTCTTTCTATCCCGAACCCCATCCTGGAGCTGGACTTTGCTCTGCAGAGTTCTACTGGTCAGTAAGTCCTCATACCATGGCCATATTGCCCACCATCCTGGGCTATTCTCTCCTCTACCTCTGCAGTCCACCAGGTTCCTTCTCATTTTGCTTCTGCTTACTTAGGAGAGTAAGTGGCTAGAAACATTACCTTTCCAGCACTTTTGAAAACCAGTGCTACTATAACTTAACTCTCCTTTTGTTTGAGATGTACTACACAGGCAATCAAATACACAAGGCTCAGGTGAGCAGCTCAGTGACCTCTGTGTGCATAGTCACCAGTGTGGCACCCACCCTGATAGACATACAGAACACTCCTGTTTCCTTCCGGCCCAGCTGTACCTCCTGTCAGAGGAGAAGTTATTCTGCCTGGAGCTTTATCTGCTCTTGGACTTCATATGAATGGAGTCACTTAGCACATACAATTCATTGTACCATTTCTAAAGCTTGTCCACAATGGATTCATCTTCCTTGACAGACACTGAGCACTGAGGAAATATTCAATGAAATGAATGTGTAGAAATGCCATGTATGTATGAATCTAATTTTTAAAAGAACATTTATTTAAAAGGCAAGACCTTGGGGGTTAGAACCACATCATCTCTAAAACAAAACAGAAAAAATAGCAGAGGTGTGAGAAAAAGCATTGATCATAAATAATATTAAAAAAACAAATAATATAAAGAGTATTATTCATTTCTGCCCCCTCTTTCTTGCCATCCTGAGTGATAGTATTAAATTATTTCTGCTAACTGAGACAGTATAGTCTCTCTTGCCTGCATTATTATTTTTAAAGAAAGGCCTGATGGCCCAGCAGGGGCATAGTCCAAAACTGCTTGGAGTCTGCCTGTCACTACTGGCATCAGCGTGGTACAGTGGATTCATCAACATGTTCAACACTTACTAGTTGTGTGTGCCTGGAGCATTATTCAGCGTTTCAAACTCAGCTTGCTAATCCATAAATGTGTGTGGAGTGGATGAAAGGAAACAATGGTTGTAAATTCCCAGGAAGAGATATAAAGCAGCAAACAAAGCCAGGATCTATCAACTGGTCATGGTGGCTAATTTTCTGTGTTAACTGGCTGGGTCATGGCACCCAGATGTGTGGTCATGAATTATTCTGGATGTTTTGACAGAAGAATTAACATTTAAGTAAGTGCATTTAGAATAAAGCACATCCCCCTCCCATAATGTAGGTGTGCTTTATCCAATCAGAAAAGGCCTTACTAGAACAAGGATATTTCTTCTAAGCAAGAAAGAATTCTGCCAGATGCCTTTGGATATGAACTGTCTCACTTGCAAGTCTACCCAATACATTTTGAAGCCATCAAATTTCCATAATAAGGTAAGCTGATTCCTTCAAATAAATCTACATATTTATGTGTACATTCTATTGATTCTGTTTATCTAGAAAACCCTCCTTGCTAATTTTTCATTTAGTTTAGTGATTTTTAAATTTTTCCCCCTCCTCTTTCATTTCAGATGCCATCAAGATTACTGTCTCTTTTCTAAATCATTAAAGAATATATTAAGCCATATTTTTCTTGCTATTAAATTTATCTCAAGTAACATTTTTTTTTCTTTTCATTGTTTTCCTGACCATGATTCATGCGAGATGCAGACACAGGAGGCACGGCACTCAGAGAAAGGTGGTGATGGTCCCTCGCCATGCACTGCTGACCCGTGGCTCGTCAGCTGAGCGCCACCGCAACGTGACTTTGAATTTCCCCAGGAGATGCACTGTGAGCCCAGCTCCCTGTCATTCACATATGTTTCTCTGACGCTGTACGGTCTCTTCCTCCCACAGAAGTGAACTCATTTGGTAAAAATATAAAATTTCTTGGCATCTTTCCTGTTTTCATCCCAAATGGAAATTTTCATTTAAATTTCTGTCCTTTCAATCTTGACTTCTCTCATCTTTGTCCTGTCAGTCTGAAAGCTTCCTAAGCCAAAGGGACACCCAACCCCTCTGACAACCCTGCAGGGCCTGTGGAAAGGGAACAGGTGGGAAAGCCCAGTCTTCCTCGCCTCCAGGAAAGGCCTCGCCCCACCCCATGGCCAGTGTCTTGGATGACCACAACACAGGTCAGAGTGCTGTCACAGCAGGGGAAGTGGAGCCACTGTGGTCTGTGTCTTTGGCCCTAAAATATCTTGTTCATGTTGCTTTAGGAACACATACACACCTATAGATGTTTACAATTCTCATGTAATTGAATAACTTTCTACAGCTTTACTGTTTTCATCTAACTTTGGTAAGTCTTGACTTGAAAATATGATGAAATTTGAGATTATGGCACTTGTCTTTCTACAAACTCATTTTCTTCTATTACTTTTCCTCTTCCTCTTTTCTCCTCATTGTTTTCTTCTTTTAAGAAGTTGTTATGGAAAGGGAGACAATTTCTAAGAAAATAGATGTAGTTTGTTCTAACATTTATTACATTTACATAAACATTTGCCTTCCCCGATCTGTGTTGTCTTCAGGTCTCAGATCGCTGAACTGGTCTGGCATCTATGCGCTTTGGGCACATGTGGATCTAAGTCCCTACTCAAGTATTAATACCTTAAAATGATAACATCTGTCTTGCAACCTCGGGTTCTGGCTCTCTCTTTCTGTGTCTTACCTTCTTATTTATCCAGGGGCAATAGAGACTCATCTTTTGACAACTTTGTAGTAAAGCTCATGTTTCCTTTAATGGTAGATTATAGTATTAACTCTTAGTCTTGCAGACATATTACATATATGTTCATATATGCTTTTGTGTGTGTGTATATATTTATATGTAAATTATATTTTGAGTATTTCTTTCTAAAACATTTATATATTTTTTTGAAAGAAAAGAAATAATATTTATGAGGCAATTGGTGTAGTGTTGAATATAGTTGGTGCTCAGTGAATTCCAGGGACCACTGTGGTTCTTATCTTGTTCCTGTGTGTGAGGAAAAACATCAAGAAAGCACTTAAGACACTCAGCTCTTTTTTATTTATTTAATTTA
>NDGN011468453.1:0-10601 GCA_002564285.1 Tympanoctomys barrerae
CATGTGGTACTGGGGGTGAACATGGGTCCTTGCGCTTGCCTGGCAGGCACTTAGATTGCTGTGCTATCTCCCCAGCCCTCCTTTCATTTTCTTTGAAGTGGAGACCTGGGCATTAGCAACTTTGCAGGACAATTGTGGGGATGACATCAAGAGTACACAGGTGACCTGGAGGCTGGCATTCGCAGGCTGCAAGACAGCACCATGGAGCTGTCTCTGTGATCCCTAGGACTGTCACTGGATCCCAGCTGGGGAAGGGGTGCTGCGAGGCCTGCACTCACCTGATAACTCCTTGCCTTTAATCTTCCCTCTCTGCAGGTCGGTGCCCTGAAATGAGAAATGTGAGACCATTTCGCCGCTGAGGCAGTGAAGGCCGAGCGCCCACACTTTGGTCCTCCTGGGTCCTCTGAGCTTGTGGGAGTGGGAGGTCATGGCTGCTCCTGGGAGACAGGCTATGGGCCTTGCAAGGGTACTAACAACTCAGGGCCCCAACAGGAGGATGCAGAGACAGGGCTTCTGAGAGTGGCCTGGAGGTGGAGGGCAGATGCTTGGCCACTGGAGATTCTGAGCAGACCTTTTCCAAACAGCTGTCCCATAGCCGTATTTGCACCTCAAGACTGGGTACAAGGTGTAACTATTCATGGGGACAGGGTCATACTGTCCTCAGGGGCTTGCTAGTTACCCATTCTCTCAGCAGGGGCATCTGCGGTCTTTAGCGCCTTTAGCACCTTAGGCCAATGGCCATCTCGACAACCAGAGGGGACCACAGGGTAGGAGGGGCTGGACCACCTCGCTAAGCCCACAAGCTCTAGGCAGTTTCTTTGGCCTCAGTTTCCCTCTGTCTCTCCCTCTCCTCCCTCCTCTCCTCCGCTTGGTGTCTGTGGGATAATGAGGTGCTCCCGGGGGCGGGCGCTAATTACTGTTTGTGCAGGACTGGGAGATGCTCAGATGAAAGGGACTGGAGCCGGGCCTCTGGGTCTGTGCCACAGCTCGGGGCCCCGAGCCATGCCAGAGAGCCCTGCGGGCCCTAGGTGTGGGGTTTTATAGTCTTAATGATGGTGATTAGCCTGGCTCTTAATTGGTTCTGCCAACACCTAACTGTGCCCTGGCCCCTTTTCCATCCTTCCTGGGGCAACCTCTGCCCCTTCTTTCTCTGAGGTGCTTATGGGGGCTCAGGAGGAGCCTTGAGAAGAGGAGGGGAGGCCTTGCTGGCGCATGGCGGGGCATGAGGCTGGAGGGAACTGAGGTACAACCTCTGACTCCTGTCCACCCAGACCGCTGTGCACACCCCAGCCCTGCCCACTCCTGCAGTCTTTTGACTTTCCCGGTTTGGGGCCCAATATTGTCCAGGGCTGGCATTAGGCCTAGCGGGGACAGGAGACGAGAGGTGGGGCCCCAGGGGGAGGGTCAGGGACTGGAGCCCAGAGCCCCTCCTGATGACTCCAATCCCTTTCAAGAGAGGAGGTCAGGACCTAACAGGGTCCAAGTAGTCACTTTCCCCAGATAACTCTTCTGGCTACCCTGGCAAGAGGGAGAGAGCTGGGGCTGGGCCCAGGGAAGTTCAGCCCAGCTTCTTCTGCTCTCTGTTGCTCAGCCTCTACCCTTCCTGCCTCGGGTGATGAGCAAGCTTCTCTCCTCTGAGGGCAGGAGGCTGCCAGGGGCCTGCAGGGGCTGAGGGGTCAGGGAGCAGCTTTTGTGGAGCTGAAGCTGGGCCCTGTGGAAAGTCTGACTTGTGGTTTATAGGGTGGGGAGCCTCCTCCTGCACACTGGGAACGTCTTCTCACCTCCTGGGGCTGCCTGGCTGTGTGCTAGCCCTTGGGTTGGGCTTACTGAGGCCACCCTTATCCCTTTCCCCATGTACAGATGTTCAGAGCTTGCTTGGAGGAGGAGCAGGGAAGGACCCCATGGCAGAGGGCCCCACAAGGCAAGTGGATAGTGTGGCTGTGATTTATCAGTGTGGTGGTGAGGATTGGTGGCTCGGCACTCTTCAGTCATAAGCTTTCCCTCACTGGACTGTCCTGAAATTTCTACTGCAGAATCAACACATGGAAAAGAAACTAAATTCTATAGGGTGAAAGTTGGGATCCACAGAGGTCAAAGTAATTGTCCCCAGCCATTCGAGCAGTGAGTATGGAAGACTCAGATGCTTAGGGAGGAAGGGGCTACAGACCTCGAGGACCCCCTCCCCCAAAGGCTGCTGGTTGAAGGGCTCAAGCCACTTGACTCACAGTGCTGTCCTGAGATTTTCCCTGGCTCCGATACTAGCTGGAGGTGTGGTTTAATGGTATAATGGGTGCTTATCATGCAGGAGGACCAAGTTCAATCCCCAGCACCAACGGAAACAAAACAACTCTTAAAAAAATGCACAGCTATTACCTGGAGATCTATGGGGCTGCAATGGAAATAGTCCCCCTCATTCCATACCAGCTTTCCTAAAATATCTTTGTGGGTTAGAAAATCACATCTAGCTGTGACAGCCGTAGCAAGCAGCAGTTCTCAGGAGATGGAAGACATTCAGTTCCAGGATGTGAGTAGGGAAGTTGATAGTTGTTAGCACTGGCCCGGAGGTGGGCCAGGGAAGGCTCCTGCAGGGGACAGGTAGGAGTCCAGGGGCCAGGGGTAGACACTGCGCCTGCCAGGGTAGGCAGGGTTGGGCTGTGGGAGGAAAACCTGCAGGAGCTAGCGCCTGCTGAGAGCTTCCTACATCAGGGGCTTCCTACCCTCCATCCGCAGCTTCACCTGCCCCTGCTGGCCTCCAGGTGCGCGTGCTACTCTGGAAGACGGGCCAAGCACAGACCGACCTCCTTTCCCTCACTGTAGCTAAAGACAGGTTGACATTTCCAAAAGGAACTTGTCAAATGCTCAGGTTAAAAAAAGGAAATAATTATGGAAATTACAAACAGCATAGATGCGGTTGGGTTTCTGAAACTTAGGAACACAGAAAAGTCAAGGATGGGGTTTTCAGGATGGCAGGACGGGGGCACCCGAGGTATTTGGCTAGCGTGGCTGGGAAAGCATTCCGGGCTCCTGTGAGTGTCAGCCTCTGGGCATAGGGAGTCTGATACGTACAGTCCTCCTAGCAAGGACACAAAGGAGGGGTGGAAAATTGCTTGGTGGGACCAACCCTTGCCTGCTCAGGGTATAAAAGCAGTAGTTGCTCCTTTTTCTTAGAAGTTAGTCTCACATGTATGTGTGCATGTATGTGAATGTGTGTGCATGTGTATGTATCGGGTGCTGGGTAGACATACAACTGCCTGTCATATGAATAGACATGAATAATTTAAAGAATCATTGCAGAGAAGGCTGTCTTATACTTCAGGGAATTTCTGCATTTAGGAACACAAGGTCCTCACTGCTTCTCTGTCAGGCTAGTTTAGAACTGGCGTATGAGGGATTAAGGAAAAGTTGGGGCTCATTTTGTGTCTCCATAACCCCATTCCAGGGCCAGGGAGATGCAGTCTTATGGGACTGGCTCTGACTTATCTAACTCAGGCTGAGAGCACAATACAGGAAGCGGGTGTGGAAGGTGAGGGTCTGTCACCCCGTTCAGTCTAAGATTTTTGTGGTTGTTCTCTAGGTTTCTATCCCACCGACAGAACTCACAACACCCCAACATAGGCAGGGCAAAGCTCATTGTCCCTAGGGGACCAGACAAACAGCAAAGGACTCATTCTGTGGAGGGCAGGGACTCCACCTTGCCCTCTTTGAAGCCCCTGAGACACTTCCACACAGCAGGTACACAGACACTTGCTACTTCAGTAGGGTCCACTTCCAACTGCCGCTCATTGTTTCTTGTTCCACAAAGACAGCTGAGAACCATGCTTGCGGAGGCCCTTCATAGAGTTCAGGGTCAGAGACCATCCCTCCCCCAAGTACCTGCTCTGTGGCTGGATGTATTTGCTGGCTCTGGAGGGTGAAGAGGGAGCTGGCTGTTGCTATCCCAACAGGGCTTCTGGCTGCTGTCCTTATTCCCCTTATTACCTGTGGGCAGCTGTCCACCTACTTGGGCCTCCTTTGTGGAGGACCCAGGCCCTGAGACTGGCCAACTCTGGAGTGGAGGGTCAGCACACAAGATGATTTAATCTCTTCACCTAGCCCTTCCCGTATGACGGGGGTGTGAGGTGTGGGGGGCTTAATCACTTTTGCTTGGTTACAGATCCATGTAGGGTGTGGGGTGCACCCAAGAGCCCCTAACTTGAAAAATGATAAGATGAAGCAGAGAGAGGAGAGAGAGAGAGACAGACAGACAGAGAAAGACAGAGAGAGAGAGAGAGAGAGAGAGAGACAGAGACAGAGACAGAGAGACAGACAGAGACAGAAATAGAGGCAGAGACAGAGAACAGGGAGAAATGAGCAAAACAGAATTCTTAGGTGGAAAAGAAAAAACCAAACCAAACAATTGAACCAAAGAGGAAAAATAGAAACAGGGTTCCAGGCTCTGTGACACCAGCACTGAACAACAAAGCTCCTTGCTGTTTTGCACAGCTGTCTACAAGCTGCCAAGTGGCAAAAGAGCCAGGAAAAGGCCCAGCGTTGGAAAGTGCTACCCAGTAATCTGTAATTAATGGAGGGTAAGTAAGTGGAAGGCACTGACAGCTCCCAGGCACTGAGGTCCCCAGGGGCCGTGGCTGCCAAGCTGCGGAGCGCCAGTCTGGAGAGGACCCAGCTTGGAGGATGGTGCTGCTTTAAGGGAGAGGCTTCCAGCCAGGGAACCCCATGGCCTGCTCTTTTGCTCTTGGGCTAGAGGAAGGAAGGGCAGTGGAATGAAGCCCACACAGGGAGTGATGAGGGGGAGGCCCAAGGGTCTGAGCCCTCCTGGGAGCTGAGTGCTTTGGACCCCAGGATGGAGGAGGGTTGATAACCTTGTACACCCTGATCCCTTGAGAAACTTCAACATCAAAGGCTTGGAAGGCCTCTTCCCAGCACCCTCATGACAGTGGGGACTCCACAGTGAATATTATCTGTAGAATACACCAGAGTAGGGTCAATGGCAGATCCTACTAGGTTGGCAACAGATCCTCCTAGGTTTTGATTCCTAGCTTGGCTTCCAGTCTGGAACGGATTACTTCCCCAGGTCCCTAGAGGCCACAGTGGGGTGGCGTATAGTGTGGCTGAGAGGGAATGATTTATATTGTGGATTGAGTAGTTACCCCAGGATGGGAGGAGCTTCCTCCAAACTTGCCCATCTCCCATGACACTGTGTTAAAAGTCCAGATTTCTGAAGGCCAGTGTTGCCCGTGGTTTGGGAAATACAGGTTGTCAGGATCCTTGCTTCCAGGCCATGTGAAGTATCTGTGGTTTCTTAATAAGCCTTACTTTCTTGAGAGAGAGAGAGAGAGAGAGAGAGAGAGAGAGAGAGAGAGAGAGAGAGAACACAATAGCATGGCATGGCATTGGTCCTGAGGAATGGTGTCTGGAGAGATGGGCAAATGAATGAATGAATAGGAGAAGCCCTGTGTCAGAGAGAGAAATATAAATAAGATACAGCTCACAGTACTGAGGTGCTCATAGTTTAGTGGAACAGATCAATCAACAAGGAAATAACAGCAGGCCTAAATAATTGCAATTTACAGGCAGTTCTATAAGGGAGCACAGATAGCAGAAGATATAACTGCTGGGATTGGTGATCAGAGAGAGCTGTTGAGAGAGACCACACTTTGTCTGGGCCTTGAAGGATGCATGGGTGTTTTCTGGTTTTCTAATGGACAAAGTAGGGGAGGGAAGCACAGCAGAGGAAACTGCCTATATGGATACGTGAGAAATGAAATGATTTCACAGGACTGGCTGCCTTTTGAAGCCAACCTGTGTATGTGTGTGAAAGAGATGCAAGAGGATGCTGGAAGTGCAGGTAGGAGGTCAGGCTCGGGTGGGAGGCAGTGCTTCTGACTTCTGAGAATCAAAGTTATCAGCAGGCTGCTACTCAAGTCCACAGATCCCAGCAAGGCCTTTTCTCTTTCCCCAGTGCTCAGCAGCTTTGTCCCAGGAGGGTCACTAGAGTGGTCACTTGCTGGCTGAGCCTCTGGTTGAGAAAGGACTGGGTGGGGCTGGGAGGTGGGTCACTGCCCTTGCAGCTTCAGTCTGTCCCCAACAGCCTCACTCAGAACCAGTGTGTTTAGGACCCCTGACCCTGAACACCTGCATTTTACAAACCATGAATTTATTTCAGATCATAAAAGCCTGAATGGTCATTACAGAAAAAATGAAATCCATAGAAAAACATGAGCAAGATAAAAAACCTGCTGGATCCTAGTCCACATGGAGAACGCTGCCCCACGGACCTCCGTCCTTTCTTTGCATTTGGGTCTCAAAGCTTCCTATCGTACAAAGACCCTGTGAGGCCCACATTATCTGTGACTCCTGTCTGTCTGCCTCAGGGGACCTCCTGCTTGGGGACACACTGGGCAGAGTTCTCCTGTCTTTGAATGGCAGGAAATCATGGGGCCACCTTCCTCACACTGGCCTGTCCTGGGTCACTCATCCTCTGGCTGTGGCTCCATGGTCACGAGGTGGGTGGGAAGAAGAAAGGAAGAAAGCATGTAATGCACAAGCGAATGACATGCATTCCATGTAGGAGTAGAACTACTAAGATTGGCAGAAAGCAAACACCATGAGCTGTTAGCTCAATGTGACTCCTAAGCTAGAAATCTGCCATCTCTAGCTATTGGCACAGAAGGTAAAGCCCTTGGTGTCAACCACAGGGTGCCTGAAGGCTCCTCTTATCTGGAACCATGTGGGGAATTGGGTATTTATTCTATATACGTTCTGCTATATTTTGAGTCTTATATGATTAGCTCCCAGAGTCTTTTTATCTGAACTATTTTGGATAGCCACCTTTAAGACACTTGTTTTCTTTTAAACACTAGTTTTTGGGCTGGGGAGATGGATCAGTGGAATAAGAGCTTGCCTGGCAAGTGCAAGGGCCTGAGTTCAATCCCCAGTACCAATAAACAAACAAACAAATAAACTAGTTTTCATCTTCTTAAACATAGGACATGGACCAGACTTTATGTAATTTTAAACACCATTGTGGTTGTCACAGCAAATGCCAGTTTTGTGCTTTATGTTAGCCTCACATGACAAAGCAAACAAAAAGCTGTTTATTCAGCCTTCCACTTGCTCCGGCCTTCTGCATGGGCAATAATGGGATGTTTCTGAAGTGGTGACCACTTGGGGAACGGGGACCTCCTTTTGTAGGATGCCTGCTATGTGGCAAGCATTTCTCTGGGCTCTTGGCATGAGCTAGCTCATCCTGATCCTGGGGTGCCCCAATTTGAAGGCAAAGGCCTCTGTCTTTCTTATGAAGTTGTGCTTCACCAGCTGACTTTTGGCAGCCACGAGAGCCAGGAAATAGAGACATCCAGTTGACAGGTGACTCGGTGTCAATCACCACTATTCTATAGGGCAATCCTGCTTTAGTCCAATGTCATCACCAATTAGTGGCATGACTTTGAGCAAGCAGTTTTGCAGTTTCAGTCTCTGTGCCTATAAAGTGGTGATGTTAGCGCAGTAGCCCTGGTTTCTTCACAGAGTTGTGAAGATGCAATTAGGAAATGAGTGTTCTGAAGTCCCACAGTGCTGTCCAAGTGTAAGGGTCATTACCCAGCTGGGCCCCTGGCTGAACTCGGCAGCGCAAGGCTCAGCGGAGGGAGGAAGGGGCCGAGTGGCTGCTGAGTCCTCAGCACCCATCCTGCCTGTGCTCTTTGGCTATCACAGGCTAAGGAGTCTCCAGGCAGAGTCAGTCTTGTGAGGCTAATGGCTGTGCCGTGGGCTTGACGGTCACCCAGCTGTAACCGTGGCCCATCCCGCTGGGCCTGTAGTCACCCAGGGTGTGCAGGCGAGCAGCAGCACATGGGGTTTATTAATATGCCCTGATGAGGGCATTAATCTCTCTTAATGACACCATCTGAGCCCAGTCTCTGTCTTCTCTGTCCTCTCTCTCCTCTGTCCCCTTTCTCTACCCCCCAGCCCTTGGAGATGCACACTCACAGTTCCAGAGGCACTGGTGGTCCTGAGGAGGCTCAGGACAGAGGGCCAGGGCCTCTGCAGGAAGTGGAAGTAGCTTGGGGGGTCCAGAGGGAGGGTCCCAGGATGGGGAGCAAGCCAGCACTTCTGGCTCTACCACTGGGTGGAAACTTGGCTGAAACGCCTTGGTGCAAGGGGAGGGGAGCAGGGGAGGCAACGCAGTGTAAGATTTTTCCAAAATGGCGGGAAAGGGCATGGCAGGGCTGAGCTAGGAGCTGCTAGGCTGAGAAGGCTGGAAGGAGGCTGAGGAGGCCTCCAGGTCATGCGGGGTCTGGGTCTGAGCAGGCTGGAGCAGAAAGACAGCCAGAAATGGGGAGAATGGGAGAACATGGAGTCACACGTACACACACACGCATGCACAATATGCATACAGAGCACCTACTCTCACCCGTGCTCACATATACACTTATTCACATATTCACAGGGCTACCCACAACATGCTGAGACATCCAACATGCTCACAGGTGTGCTCTCGTGCACGTACACACTCACACCTCCATCCACTCACATTTGAACACGTTCCTATGCACACACACATACAAGTAGACCCTGCGCTCACAAGTGCTCACATATACATGTGCTCACACTCACAAAGTCCCACCCCACATGCTCACATATAACATGCTAACACTCAGCACACTCACACATGTGCATCTGGTGCTGCCCACACACCCACACACACCCATGCTCATGTACACAAGTGCTCATGCCCATGCTCACACTCACATACTTATGTGGTTGCACCGCACACACTTACACATGTGCTATGCATGTACATGTTCACACACTAAAAGTGTCCCCCAGTCTGTGAACATGCACCTGTTAACACACATCCACTCACACACGGTTTTTCCATATGCTCAGCCACACACTCACATGTATGCCTATATACATGCTCAAACGTGTGCTCATAAACACACACCTCACATATGTACACACATGCCCACAGTCACTCACTCTCATACTCATACAAACATTCACAGACAGGCACACTGACAGTGCTTACACACACTGTGTCAGCTGACAGGAAAATCAGGAAGGCTGCATTTGGAAAGGATGGGTGTTGAGGCGACAGCTTGCACGTTGGGGTTAGAAGTGGGTGTGGGACCCTCCAGCCCCAGCAGGAACAGGGAGCAACTAACAACTGGCTAGGCCTGACGTCTGGGACAGGTACCAAGCTGGTTGGTTAAGTGGAGGGTCTGTAGGCCTGTGGGCCAGGAGATGCCCAGGGAGGTGGGAGAGGACACAGTTGGCTGGGAGCCAGTGGAGCACCCCAACTCAGCCCTTTCCTGGGGTTGCATGTAAGAGGCTGTAGACTGTGGGCTCCACGAAGCAGCAAAACAATTAGGAAAGGAGTGCAGTTAATACCTGAACAAACAGGGCTTGGGAAATATGGCCTAGCCTCAGGCAGCATCACCCGGTCTTCCTAATGGGGACAAGTAAGAGGAGAGGGCAAGGACCTGGACTCTGGAAGGAGGTGAACCCCATGAGACTTTGCTGCCCACTGTGGCTGGAAAGAGGATATCAGCAGATCCCTGGCATACTCTGGTCTGGAGAGTGGCTCCTGGCCTGGATGGCATCTGGAGCTGCGGGGCCCTGTGGCTGTTCAGGCTCTGCAGAGCTTCTGGCCCCTCCAGCCCTCCCATTTCACCTGTGTTTGGCTGACAGGTGCCCCCAGGACCCCACCCTGACCCATCTAGCTCTCCACCACCAGCCAGGAAATGGTCACCTGTCCTCCCTACCTACCCTCAAGGACAGGAAAACTCCAGAGCCCGGCTCCAAAGGCCGGGCCCCGACATTCCAGGGCCCCCCATGCTGGCCACTCTGGGGAAGGGCGGTAGCAGTGGGAATGAGGAACCAGATTCCTGGCTTTCCTTCTTTGCTTTGTTGTTCTCCTTTTCCCCATCCTGGGATTCTATCCTCAGCCCTAATGGGAGGAAAAAGGGAAGTTCTGGAATTTGGGGCCTTTTTGCCTCCCTTCCCTACCACTAGGCTCTGGCCTGGGGCTACCTTATGAACACGGGAGACAGGAAGGAAGCAGGGGAGGGGGGAAAGAAGAAAGGAAGGCTAGAAATTAGAGAAGGAAGAAAGAAGGGAGAAAGGAAAGGAGGAGGAATCAGGGAGGCAAATGAGGAGGGAATTACGGAGGGACTCAGTGGAAGAAAGTTCAGGAGTATCTGGCGAGAAAAGACTCCGACAAGAGCTGGAGGCACCCTAAAACAGAGTGCTTATTAGGATGTGTGGCCTCGAGAAGAAATAGCTCAAGGCCCCTTTACACCCCGTCTTGTTCTTTTCTGAAGACTGATGGTGAGCCTGGTCTGGTCTGGAACGCTCTGCCACTCAAAGTGCAGTGCTTGGCATAGTAGTGGCAGCCTGCCTGGGATGGGAGCTCAGCTCCTCGGAAAAGCAGCAATGCACGGGCTCTACCAGGCCTCATCAGTCAGAACCTTTCTGTTCTCAGGAACCTCTGGTGACTCACATGCCCATTACCACCTGGTCACCACCTCCCCAGAGTCCAGCTTGCTCCTGAGTCTTGCCTAAGTCCTTAGGACTGACCTCATGGGGGAAGCAGCACTGGGGGT
>NDGN011468456.1:0-20204 GCA_002564285.1 Tympanoctomys barrerae
GGTAGGTCTCCTTCCCGTCCATGACTTCCTGGCTTTCTTCTCCGTGCTCAGCGGGACTTCAGCCTTGCTGGTCCTCGTTCCACTCTGGAAACATGCCTCCCTCTTTCTGTTCAGGACCTTGCCTGTCACATTCTGCCACTGTTCCCCCACTCCTCTGAATTCCTGCCACATCGCTCAAATCTCAGCTCATGGCGTCTTGGAAGAGCTGGCACTGACTAGGCCGTCTCCAACATCTGCCCTGTGTCCCTGTATCAAGCCACCAGGCATTATTGTCTCCAGTGATACAAAATGTGAACTCATGGCCTGCTTTTGTCTCTTTCTTTCCTCTAGAACAGTAGTGGTGAACCTATGGTACGTTGCCACAGTGGGCTGTTGGCATTGCTGAAAGTTCTAGAAGGCTCTTCTTTGCTGCTGTGGAGTACAAATGTCAGAAGCATGAAGGCATCATGTCCCATCCTCTGTGGTCTTACGCGTCTACGTCCGGCCACATAGTAGATGCTCACTTGTGTTTCTAGTAAGAAGAAATGGCTCAGTCGCTTACCAGTTCTGAGTGGTGATGTCATTCAAGTGAGATAAGTGATTTAGCTTAGTGTCGCTGTCCAGCGTCCCTATTATAGGGGAGAAGTGGAATGTGATGATTGTGTTAAGTTGGATACTTTGACTTCTCATTCAGTCCTTACAAAAACTTTAGTTGCTAACAATACGTCGGCCCATTTTCTCTTTACATTTGGAATAAAGTTTCGTTTTTGGACATCTAGATTCCTTCCTGGCACTCGCAGCCTGGGATTAACTGAACTTGCTATTGTAAGTTTACAAATGATCTTCTTCCTCTGCCAGCCCTTTCAGCTTGGTCCTAAGGCTGTTCCATTCATTGCTGAATACTCCCAGCCAAGCGAGTGCTTGGCACATAAAGTGGGTGCTGAAGGCCTCAGGGCTGATCATGAGGGCAGGGGGAAGGATTCTGGCAGAAGAGCTGACTCGTTCTGATCTGGACAGAGAGTTTTGCAGCCCCAGAATCTCCTTGTCTGCATGAATAGGTGCTTCATTGTGGCTGCACATGTATTCTGGTTTTTTGCTTCACTGTTCTTTTGCAAGGATTGAGAGTGATGTAGAGTCGACCTTCCCTCCAGCAAGGCAGCCTACATGCGTGGAGCCCTAGGGACTCCAGTGAGACAGGTCTTAGGTACCCTCCCCCACAATGCTTTAGGTATGTGGAGGGGAAGGTGAAGGATCTGCTCTGACACCTGCAAGTGTACTTTGAGGGTGCTGTGTTGGAGTCCTGAAAGCTGGAGGGTGCTCAGTTCCCTTACTTCCCACATAGGAATTTCACCAGTCCCTTCACGGTGTTTGATAAGCCATTTAAGCCAGGAGCCCTTTGAAGCCCCTGCAGCTTTCTGGGAGAGGAGGTCTATGAACAGAATTGGGAGTGGGGGGGGCAGTAGGGAGGGAACATGGGTTTTGATTTTTTGCTGCTGTTCCCTAAGGACTTTTTCTATATTTCACTTGTACAAATTCCTAGAACCTGTGATAGGCTGCATAATTGCTAGCCCAACATAAATCTATAGCAACGATGGGTAGATTTTGCTGACGTGTTTGCTTTGACTGCAGGACTCAGTAGAGCATGTCTGCGTATCGTATCACAGGCTCAGGCTGTGGTGAGGCCAGGGGAAGAAGGCTTTTGTGTCCCAAGGTCATGAGGGAGTGGTAGTAAAAGAGACACCACGGAAGCAGTTTTCCCAAGTGGTGTGAGTGAGAAGACAGAACAATTTCCTCCCATGGACGACCCACAGAAGAAGATTTAGTGTCCAAGGCAAACATGCATTCATTCCTCTGCGCTACAGACATGGGCAGTATACTGCTTAAGACCCTGCCTGCCCAAGAGTCTTTCATCATAGTTTGAAAGGTGAATAACTAAATGTATGTAGGTTTTCACAAGATACACTGAAAAGCAAGAGTACTGATCAAATTGCTTACAGGATGTTTTCTTCTTCAGTCCGTCCATTCAGTCTACCAATATTTGCTGAGCACATACGGTGACCAATATTGCGATAGAGATGGCAGTAGAGTAGTAAAAAGGCAAGTGGCTTCCTTGCCAGCACAACTTGTAGTTCAGCCAAGAAGCCATTGTCTCCTAGGTGCAGATGCCCCTTGAGTTACAATGGGGCTATGTCCTGATGCGTCGGAAATATACTGTAAGTTGAAAGTCCACAGTGACAGAAGAGACCATCAGAAGAATGCAGAGACATTCCCTGTAACTGAATAGGCAGAGTTAATCTTGTCAAAGTGATTTGTCGCCAGTCATGATATGTAAATGTCATGCATTCCCGATCAAAATACTAACACAACTTCACAGAACTAGAAAAAAAAAAAAACAATCCTAACATGTATATGGAATAAGACGAGACCCCGAATAGCACAGATGATCCTGGGCAACAGAGCAAAGCAAGACGCATCACAATCCTGGGTTTCAACTTAGAATGCAGAGCTACAGTAATTAAGAACAGCTTGGTTCTGGCACAGAAGCCAGAATCACGATCCGCGGCACAGAAGTGAGGATTCAGAAACCACCTCAGGCACCTTGAGCCATCTGATCTTCAAGAAAGAAGCTGAAAACATATGCTGGAGAAAAGATAGTGTCTTTAACACAGAGTGGTGAGAAAACTGGTTACCCACATGCAGAGAAGTGAGTCTAGACTCTTAGCTCTCTCTCTGTGAGGTGGATCAAATGGATGCTTAAAGCCCTCGATAGAAATGCAAACACTGAATCTGCTAGAAGATTAAAATAGGTCAAATCTTAAAGACACAGACCTAGGCAAGGAGTTCTAGAACAGCACACAGGTTGCACAAGAAATCCTGGCAAGGCTCAACAAGTGGAATTGTATCAAATTAAAAAAGCTTCTAGGTAACAAGGGAAGCACAAGGTGAAGAGACAACATGCAGAATGGAAAAATATTTTTTTTCTAGGTGTTTTTAGGATAGAGGACTGATGCCTAGAATATAGAAAGAACTAAAAGAGTTAGACTTCTAAAATAAAAGACCCAATCAGAAAATGGGCAACTGAATGACTAGACACTTCTCAGAAGAAGCAGTACAGAGCCGATGGCACAGGAAGAAGTGCTCAGTATCTTTGGCTATTAGAAAAGGACACATCTGAACAACACTGAGATTCCACCTTACTGCAGAAAAGAATGGCTATGGAATGCTCAGTGAGATTGTAGGAAACGCTTCCAGATTATTGATGGGAAGATAAGCTAGTACAACCACTATAGAAATCAGTATGGAGATTCCTCAGAAAACTAAAAAGAGCGATTCCATTTGACCCAGCTATGCCTCTTCTGGATGTCTTCCTGAAAGACTTAAAAAAATTATCTTACACTGATACGCATACCCTATTTATAGCAGCACAACTTAGAACATGTAACTCTTGACAGTAGTCCATATGCCCATTGACAGGAAATGTAGGTAGAGATCATTTACAGGTGTTGAGGGCTTGCTGCCTTAGATGCTACTCTAAGTCTCTTAATATAGATTGTCTCAATCATGAGAATATCTTTGTAGGGTCAGGGCTGCTTCAATCACCATTTCAGAGGTAAGGGGATCTGAAGCACCAAGAGATACAGTAACTTGCCTAAAGTTATAAAGGAGGGACGTGACACAAAATTTGAAGCCTAGTGGTGCAGTATGGAACCCGAAACTCAATTGTTCTCTACAGCACCTGTGATTTCCATGACATTTGATGCTAAATGCAACCTAAACAGCAGCATGTGATGGGTCGGAATCTGCTTCACGGAGGGGCTGGGGAGCTGGTCTGTACATACGTCAGTTCATTAATCTGACCAAGATTTGTTGAGTGCTTTTGCTATGCCCCTTTGTCAGCTGGTTCCCAGCCAGGTAGAGATGAAGACACACTGCCTTGCCTCCCCCAGCTCACAGCAAGAGGAGGTGTGCTGAGTAGCCCTGTGTCAGGTGTGCCCGGTGGCTGTACCTGGTAGAGCTCTAGAAGTCTTGTGTTTTCTTTCATGTTGGATGGTGTTTGTTAAACTGGACAACTAACATAGTTCTGCAGCATAGTTACAGGAGAATGGACAGTTCTGTGGTGCCAGTGTTGCTGTCTGCCTTAGGTTTGTAAAGTAGAGGAAGCCGTCCAGCAGGAGGACTTGAATGCCAGTGTTTTGTCTCCACTCGCTGCCCAGCCACAATATGGCAGATTTGCTATTCATGGAGCTCAATCATCATTAGCATAATCCGCTCTGGTGCCCACCCAGATGTGGCGAGCGGTGTCCTGGGCTGATTACGGAGACTGCAGCCCGGCATTTGAGGGAGCCGCTCTCACTTCCTGTCCTCGTTTCGCTTCTGAGTTTTCTGCTCTTGCCTTAAAAAAAAAAAAAAAGGAAAGTAATGGAAAGGTTTTCTTCCATTTAATGTATCTTGTATATGATGAAAGATAATCACAGTGTCTGTGATTTTTGTCTTTGAAAATCAGGAGAACGGCTGGGGACAGAGGAAGCATTCGTCGCTTGGCTTTGAACTCTAAGATTTGTTAGTTGTGCTGGAGGCTCAGATGAAGGGGTTGTGCTCAGCTTTTCTCCTCAGTGGGACCTGAAGTAATCTTTTATCTTCAAACTAGAAAAGGTTGAATGTCTCGTCTTTTTAAGAAAAAAAATTCTTTTTTCAAGACATCAACTGTGAAGTGGAAGGAGAGACATGTGTGTGACATCGACCAACTTTCTAATGTCATGTTTTACTTTGTAAGGGACTCAGCGTAGCTCGTGGCCTTAAGTAAGCTTCTCTCTCTCTCTCTCTCTGTCTGTCTGTCTGTCTCTCTCTCTCTGTGCATGGTGGTATGCGGCTATTTACTGACTCATGGAACACTTTGGTAAACTGAATTATGGCTTTTTCTTTTCAGTCAGCTGATCCAAAAACTAGCTAGCTTTCTTTCACAGCATAAAGAACATATTCTAACAAAGATATCATACCTTTAAAGAACACCTTTCTCCTTTGTATGCATAAGAGGACAAAAATGGAAAAAAAAATACTGAAGCGAAGCAAGCATATTTTTTTCTCTTCAGTTAGAATTCACTTGCGCTTTGAGGAGGTTTAAATTTCAGACTGACCTAACATCTTTTGAGGTTCAAATTTAGTGTGCTCTTAGCAAAAAGTTAAAAAAAAAATCACCTTCTTAGTTCAAAGAGGGAGGAAAATTTGAAGACTTGTAAAATGCCCTAAAGCCTTCTTGGATATCAAATAGCACTCAGAGAAAGCATTTGATGAATGAAGGACCCAAGAATTAGAAAAATATGGGCTACTTTCTCATTATATGTAATCATATTTAAAAGCAGTGGAAAAAGTTCTTAGGCCTAGGGCCTTAGGACTTAAATCAATGTCTTGGAAGTTTTTTTCTGTGTTGTCAAAGACAGAAAATGTCCTGGTTTGGCTTCAGCCTGGTAGATGTGCAAGGTCCTTTTAGAGGAGGTTTTGGAGCCCAGTAATACTCCTGATAACTGGAGTAGGATGGTGTGTTACCTTCTGTCATGATAAACTTCCTAATATTTTTCTGGCTGTTATTCCAGATAATTGAAATGGAAAACACTGTTAAGAAAGATGAGATGAATTATCCCAGAATCTTTTAAACTCACTTAGGAATGCTGGTTGATTACATTTTGGTGTTTAGATGTGGGACCTTAGTGTTGCCTGAAGTTAGCTCTGCCCTCGTGAAGCGAGCGAGGGGCTGGTGGTGGGTTCCCGGTATGGAGAAGAGGGGCTCCTCTGCTGTATTGCCCTTTCTTCCAGAGTACAGCCTCAGGGGGCCCAGGAGCCGCTTACTTGTGTGGACCACAGGGTGCTGCACGGAAGCGGCTTGCATTTGGCTTTTCATTTCATATGGTGGCCTTTCATGCACTGACGCTGTTCCTTGATGAGCAACAGGTGGCCAGAGAAACAAGTAACACAAGTAAATAATGACAATCTACGCCGCAGGACAGAATTTCAGGTCGGAGGGGGCAATGCCGGCAGTCAGTCCCCTACCCTTCCTTGCCTTGGACTGCAGTTGGGAAGGGACACCACTGACAACAGTTGAGGGGATGGACACCAGCCTCGCCAGGCCCCCGCTGGCTTTGGGGTCCTCTGTGTGCATGCGTGGTGCACTCCACGGTCACTTAAGTCACAGCTGGTACCGAGCAACCAATCAGCAGAAACAGGTGCCTGGAGATGGCTGCAGGTCTTAGGAGAGAGCACGCAGAGGCCAGCAACTTCTTCCTTAGCGACATTTCCCAGTCCTTGACTGCCTTACCTTATCTTTGCCCTGAGAAGGGACCACACCCCTTCAGCCTCAGTAGCCGGTGTATATGTTTATATGAAATGTGGGGCAAATACAATCTCCCAACTGTGGAGAAGGTGTTCAGGCTTAACAGTGAGGCTTATTTAATATAGCAGTGAACGGAAAAGGCAGGCTTATCGGGAAATGAATTCTGCAGGTGATCTTCAGACATCTCCAAGGGGGACAGCCTGGGAGTCTGTCTTTTGTGCTCACTGTGTCTCTCAATGGACCCTCACAGTTTCCAGCTCGGTTCTTGCAAAGTGCTCCATCAGATATGGCATGGGCTGTCCTTGAACTCAAGGCACTCTTCCTGCCTCAGCCTCGGGAGGGTTGGTGTTACAGGCGTGCACTATCCTATCTGGCTGCCCAGCCTCATTAAATAAAACCTCATAACTGCTATTGAAGGACAGGAACTTGCTCAAGTTGCAAAGGAGGCTGTGGCCAACCAGAACTTCTTGTGCTGGGTTATTGCGATTTAAATACCCCTTTTTAGAGTATTTAAGTTCTCCACTGGAGGTACAAAGTAGATTAGCTCTGGGGTGAAACCTCATCAAGCTTCAGGCTCATGGTTAACATGCAGTAGGTACCAATATTTTTTTAAAAAGATAATTGCATCTTTTTTGAATCAGAGAGAACATACATACTATTTTATAAAGCCCAATATTAGATGTGATTCTAAGTCATTTAATGCCTCTTTCTGAAGGCTGATGTTAAGGTCAAAGACACTTAATCCCTCACTATTTTAAGCTTTCCTAGTACTATATATTAATCAAAGCTTAGCAAATATAAGTATAGAAAATAAAACACCTATAACATTTGGTGGCAATGGGACAGGATATTCCAAGTGCTTTTTTCCAAAGCCCACTGCTTTGAGTTATTTTTTCCATTCTAAACACATAATTTTCAGGGGTTTGCAATTCATCCATGTAATGATTTTGGGGCTTAGGATAATGGTTACTAAAAGATTTCAGCCCGGGAGCAACTGATGTTTTGGGGATGTTTTTATAATGTTTAAAATATAAATCCCTTTAGTTGCTCCAAGTTCAAAATGATGAAAAGAAGGAAAGGGAAAGAAGTTAATGGCCCGCAGCCTAGGGCTGGCATGTGTTTATGTTCAGAATCCGAACAGGGTGCTGGCTCTGGCAATGAGAAATACCAACATCCTCAGCTGGGGCATGCAAATTTGAAAAAGAGACTTAAAGAAAAAGCTCCTAGAACAAATGGTGAATGAGGAAGAAGCTCTGGGCGTGCGTAGGGACTCTTACTTGGGTACGCTGGCAGCAGGGCCTTGGTTTAGAGGCCACGTGCTGGCTGTGGCAGCTCTGCTCATTCCACGGCTGGAAGCGCCACTGCCGCGTGGTTGGCAGCTCCTTGCCTTCGTGCCAAGGTAGCCGTGTGCCGCTGTGACTTTGCCTGGTGAATTAGGCACACTTTCACCATTTTAGAGCTGAGATAACTGAGGTCTTGGGAGGCAAAAGGACTTGTTCACGGCCAGCCAGCTAGTGTGTAGACTTTGCAAGGGCTTGAACCAACGCCTCCAACAATTATGTTTTAGGACGTAGAAGCAAAGCACTTGGGAATGGCAACCTTGAAGCCTCTGAAAGCTTAACAGCACAAGCGTCTTCCAGATGTGTGTGGCTTCCGAAAGGATGGAGAAGCCCGCGGAGTGGGTTTGGCGCTCTCATTAGCTTTGGACCAGGAGGACCTGAGGTGGAGGCAAGAGTTCCGGTGGCTAGGTTTGCTTCTTCATTTTGGGACTTATTCCATGCTCACTTCTGTGAGAAGAACGGAATGGTGAGCAGCCAAAGCGTGGTCTGGAGTCCCGGGGCAGCTACAGGTGAAAGACGCCTGACCTGGATTTGAACACCGTAAGGGAGCCGAGCGGCTTCTGGGGTCAGTGCTGCGTCTCGCAGCTCTATGGTGGGTTTCAGAGAAGGAGATGTTGCCAGGTCTTTGAACTCTCTGTATGTGAGCCTTTCACGATCTCCATTTCTCTCTCTTTTGTAGCCTTTCCCATACCTTCTCTTGTTCATGTGTGGTCTCTCTGCCTTCCATTTCTTTTTGCTTCCTCAAGTTCTTTGTTAAGATAGAGACTAAGATTTTAAAAGTGGCACTGATGGGGCTGAGGAGCTATCTCAGCGGTCAAAGCACCTGCCTGGTAAGCGCAAGGACCCAGGTTTGATCCCTGGTACCACATGCTGTGCTGTCCCAGGACCCTGGACCCACTGTGCCAGCCACTGAAACTGGGTATGATGGTGCATGCCTATAATCCCAATGCTGGTGAGGCTGAGACAGGAGGGTCACTACTAATCTCAACTATATAGTGAGACCCTGTATCAAATAAGCAAATAAATAATAGCATTTAAAACATGTGGCACTGACTATGGACAACTCACCATAAGCTGAGATGCAAAGACCCACCGTGGGGTCCACCTTTGGGTAGAACATTCCAGAACGTGTCCATACATGATTGATGTGAATAGTCAATAGAAGCTGTCAGCCCATTGTTGTGCAAAGTGTAAACAAAAAACATGGCAAGAGGGCCAGTGAGATAGCTCAGCGGACTAAGCACCTGCTTAGGCAAGCACAGGGACCAGTGTTTGATCCCCAGAATCACATTCTATGCCAACGCCACCCTCAGGCATACTGAGCAAGCCAGGAGACAGGGAATGGTGGCACATGCCTCTAATCCCAGCGTTGGGGAGGCTGAAAACAGGAGGATCCCTAGAGTCCAAGATACATAAAGAGATCCTGTACCAAATGCAAAAGAAAACGAAATAAAACATGGCAAGGTGTGGTCAAGCATGGCTGGTGCCAGGGCTAGGAACACAAGCAACTGGGGTGTGCCCAGGGATGGGGCAAGACTTTTGTCTGCCCCAGATTCCAGAGATAAACAGGGCTAGGAAAGAAGATACATACATTACTTTAGGCAGCTTCACTGAAACATTTTAGGGTTAGATAAAGCTTTTATTTTTATTTTTTATTTCTTTCATGCATATAGCTGATAAGACACCTAAACCATGTATAGTACTTTAGAAAGTGCTTGACAGTTGAGGAAAGACCTCATGCATAGTTGTTGTTAAGTTTTCGCTGTTATAATTTCATATAACTAATCATGATCAAGATTTTGGCTTTGGGGAACAGACAAATGCCTCTCTCGGCTTGTTGCAAAGAACCAGAAGCAGCTAGTCTGAGCTTGAGGATGGGCAACGTGGACATCATTAGTCCATGTCGTGGGTTTTTCTGAAAATGCCATATTTGTCCCACCTGGGAGCTTTCCCAGTTGTTTATACAACCTTGAGCAAACACAGCTATGTGCTGCCTTTGTACGTCTGAATAAGGAAGAAAGTTCCTTTTCTCTGTTTTGTTTACCAGATAAAACTATTTAATGATCTTCATTTTGGAGACTGTTTAGTTCTTATTCTAACTATACAACTGTTGCTTGATTTAAATATGAAGCAGAAATCCCGCATCGTGAGAGTTGTGGGCCTTAGTTGTCCTGGCCCACTCATTCACTAGACGTGCCTCTTGAGGGAACCACACATATTTATTTCCAACTTGCCCTTCATCAACAAGATTGCAACAAGCCCCATTTCTCTACGTGGCTTTGTCGACCAGCCACAGGGGACACTCTGCGGCTGCTGCTGCATTGGCTTTCTAGTCTTGCATAACAATTCATCAGAAATCTAGACAGTCTGAAACAACTTCCACCTATGATCCCACAGGCCTCTAGCTCTCAAGTCCAAGAGGCCTCTGCTGGGTCCTTTGTTCATTAACCACAGTCCTCTGGGTTGGGGCCTGTCTGGAAAACCACTATACCATCTTCATTCAGCTTGCTGATTGACTGTGTTCCTGCACCTGTAGGCCTGGGGGTTGTATCTCTTCTCTGGCTTTCAACATGGTGTCTGTCTGCTCCTTCCTGGTGCCCCCTTTTCTTTTCCTGGAGCCCTCTCATCTTCAGAGCCAGCAGTGCTGTGTCCCGTCAAGTCCTTCTCAAACCCTGGGTTTCTCAGCCTTTCCCCTTTATCACCACCCAGAGAAACTTCTCTCTTTTTGGCGATTATTTAGTTTTGTATTTTGTTGCTAATGTAAAATCAGACACAGTAGGCTACCAAGAGACATCTAAGAGAGGCAGGGGGCTGCATCTCATTTGCATTGTAGGAATAATTATTTCTAAGTGACAGCTGGTGGCAGCAGAGTGGCAGTGAACTGGAATTAAGAGACAAGTGTTCAAGTCCTGACTCAAGGACCATGCACCTGGGGAGCTCCAGGCCCCTTTCCTTGGGCCTCGACTTCCCTACCTATAAAATGAAGTGGCCGTGCTCCTAGGGTCAGCTTGGTTTTCTTCCATCTCCTTTTTGCCCCTCTTCTGTGCTCATATTCTGCCTTTCCCCTGGCAGACCTCTCTAATCAATCATCCCCTCTTCCCCGCTGTGCCTGGATGTGATCCTAGAATCCTTTCGACGTGGCCTTCCAGGAAGCCACCAGCAGCCCGTTGAAGCTGGCACTGGAGATGAGGCTTGTGTGTCATCCTGGCCCCTGGAGGTCTCGTTTCATTCTGAAATGGCACAGTTCTCTCAGATGAGAAATTATCACCTCCTTGGGCCAGACTGCTGACAGAGAAGTGCCAGTTGGCTGGGCTGTGCTTGTCACACAGGCATCTGGGGAGTGGGTTCATGTTTCAAGCCACAAATTGAGGTGTGCAGGAAAAGTCACTTTCTTCCCCTCTAATTGGACTTAATTTTCACTTGCACCCCTGGCCATCGAGGTTTTGAAATGAAATCCCTGACTTTGTGGTGTTCACTCTGGCTCGCCCTGGGGTTGATCTGAGTTCAGAGGCCCCACGCAGAATCGAGGAAGAGTGACCAGGGGGCTCTGGTGCTCTACTGCCACCTGTCTGTGGTGGGATCTGTGTAGACAGCCTTGCTCCCAGTCGCTTTGAGAAGCTAGGTTGAAAAAGAAACTCACCCCAAAGCTCAGTAGCCCATGATTACTTACTTGTGTGTGTGTGTGTGTGTGTGTGTGTGTGTGGTACTGGCAGTTGAACTCAGGATCTTGTGCTTGCCAGGCAGGCACTTAATGCTGCTGAGCTACATCCCCGGCCCATTACTTTTTTGTTTAAGCTTGAGTTAGGGTAACTCTCTGGGTCCTCTTCATGCATGGAGGGATCAAGAAGTTAGTGTTTCTATCTTGTTTTGGCATGAAGCCTGTAGTTACATAGGCAAGTAAAAGAGAGCTAGAAGTTACCTGGTAGCTCTGAAGTGCATGGGTAAGAAAAGGGTGCACATCACCCCCTACCCAGGGGGTACAGCTGGATACCTACGCATCTCTCACAAGAAGGCTGGAAAATGTTTGTGGAGTGACACTCGGGTATTAGGCGGGCACCGCTAGTCTTGGCCACAGTTGTTGATTCATCTAGTGCTACTTCCACATTTCTGTTTCCTGCCTGTAGGCAAGTCCTGAGCACATTTACTGGCTCTCTGTCATGCTTCTCACAGCCAATAAGGGAAAATTCTATTCTTTCTGTTCCTCTCTGGGAAGAAACCAGGAGACTGACTGGATCTTCAGTCTACCTGTGCTGTATTTATCCTCAGCTTTTTTTTCTGAACTTTTGTTGTAACAAAATGCTGGAGACTGGTAATTTACAAAGAACAGAAATTAATCTGTTGTAGTTCAGAGGCAGAGGAAGACTGGGCCAAGGTGCTGACATTGGTGGCCGTTGATGGCCGCTTTCTGCTTCCAAGATGGTACCTCACGGCTGTCCTCACATGACAGGTGGAAGAGCAAGAGAGCATTCTCATAAGATGCTGACCCCACAGGCAGAGGTGGTGTACTCACGACTTGATCTCACAGCCCATACCTCTTAATCCTGTGCACTGGGCTGATGTTGCTATGTGCAATTTGAGGCAACACCTTCAAACCACAGTAGGTTCTGATATGCTGCTTTGGGATGACCAGGGTACCTTCCTGGTTTTCTGTATTTCTTGGACAATAGAAGGTGCATGTGTTTCCTGCTTTGTGGTTTCCTAAAGCTACCTGAAGGCTTTCACTTCTCCTCACTACATCTAGACTTGGCCGACGAGGGCAGTGAGGACTTAGGATCCTTCCCCATAGAACCTTGTTTGAGGCCCATGTGAGCTTGGCTTTTTGGTCCCCTAAACATCTTTCCAGCATTTCTGCTGTAAGGGGACTAACAGACTTTCACCACAGGGGCTCTGGCAACTCAGAGGAATGATCCCGGATCCTGTGACCTATTTGCCCTGCATTTGGTTTATTCCTTTGCCCTACACTTGAGGAATCTAAGAGCCAACCTCGGCCCACGGTGCTCTAGGCCCTGCCGTAGCCCAGGAGGACAGCCAGCCACTCTCCCGGTAAACAGATTAAAACTGTTACTTGGCTTCATCTATGTTTTCAGTTTTTACCCTGTCTTGCTCACGGCAAACATGTCACTTAGAAAGGGAAGGCAGATTTGTGTGGTGCCACAAGTGGAACACAAGGAGAACATTTGGGAAGGAAACTGTTGTAGAGCTTGTGAAGGCTTCAGACTTGTTCCTCTCTCGATCCAGCTGTGCTTATTGGCTAGAAAGATGGTTTTAGGTTCTCTCATTACTCTCGCCTGCTGGGCCCTTCCTTCTCTCTTTTCAGTTGCATGCCAGTTGGAAAGGAAAATTTTCCTCCCTCTCCTGCACTGTTTTTTCTGCCTCTCCTTCTGTTTCTCTCTCTCTCTCCCCTCTCCACCACACACGCATGCCCCTCTACCCTCTGAGCCTACCCCAGATTCCTCACTTTATTTCCCATTGCTTTCTTTAACCCACCTCGCTTCCAGACAAGTTAAAGCATTTCCCGTCTCTCCCGTGCTCTTCCATGCCATCTTTGGGATCTCAGGTGGTCCTAGTTAAGCATTCTTCAGGGAGTGGCTTCTCCGCTTGTGTGAATTGCATCAAAGATGAGTCCTAGGCCCTGCTCGGTTCAGGAGCTCATCCTCACAGGTGGCAGCTTTTACAAGATGGGCTGGTGGCATGGACCAGAGGGGCTCAGGGTCAGATGATAGCCTGGGTTGGGCTGGCCAGTTAGCTCAGTGGATTAAAGCACCTGCTTATGCAGGAGCAGGGACTGGGGCTTGATCTCCAGCATGCTGTGCTGGCTCTGCCCCCAGGGCACGCTGAGAGGCTATTGAGACTGGGCATGGTAGTGCATGCCTATAATCCTAGCATTTGGGAAGCTGAACACAGGAGGATTACTACAAGTCCACTTTACATAGTGAGCCCCTGTAGACCCTGTACTAAATACATTAAAAAGGAAGATCATGACCTGGGAGAAAGTGTTCATCTGAAGACCATTCTCAGGGTTCTATCTATCTATCTTTCATTTTTTTTTTTTTTATTTTTAGGGAAGGGTCTATAGGGTGTTCAGGGTCTCACTACTAGATTGGACTCATAGTGATTCTCCTGTACAGCCTCCTAAGTGCTGGGATTATGGGCGTACGCCACCATGCCCAGTCTCAATCATCATCTTAGCATGCCACAGGGGCAGGGCTGCCCAGCAGGCCCAGGGATTGAACCCCTGGCCCCTGCACCTCCTTGCAGGTGCTTTAATCTGCTGAGCTATTTGGCCAGCCCTATCTGTCTTATATAAATAATACTTTATAAATTTTAATATTTGTTAGTATTTATTTGTAGTACATAATGATTGCATTTAGCATTCAGAGGCAGCGCGTGTTTGTACCTAACACATCTTAACTCTTTTTGCATTATCTTCCCCTCTGTTCTTGTCCTCTCCTCCATCTCTTGCCTTTTTCTTATAACCTATGATGGGAAGAGGTTGGTTAGCGCCCATAGTTGTAGAGGTGATCAAGCATGATTTGTTGGTTTTCAGGCCTGTATGCAATCTGATTCAGTCCACAGATGCTTTTTTTTTTTTTTTTAATATATAAGAGAAGTTTATACTATTCTGGTAAGGGTAAGCTTTGTTTTAAGGTTCATAAAAGTTGCATTTATACGGAGGTGGTCTTATCTTTAGGGCAACTAGCGATTTTTAGATCCTGTTGTCCTAGAAACAGAGCAATTCCTGGCTAAAGCTGGACATTCCCTGGCCAGGCTGCATCCTATTACTTAATGTGCCAGTCAGCTTTTTGTTACTATGATAAATGCTCAAAGAATTAACCTATGAGGAGAAGAGGTTGGTTTGGGCCCACAGCTGTGGAGGTGCCCAAGCATGACTTGTCGTGCTCAGGCCTGTGAACCTGTGCTGGGACGGCAGGTGAGGATGCCTCATCATGGTTGGCATGTGGCAGAGCCAAACCTCTCACCTCATGGCTGGAAAGTGAAAGAGAGGGCGGCAAAGGAAAGGGCCAGAGGCCCCCATCCTCTTGGGCAGTGTACCTGCCTCAGGATTGAAAAATCCCCATTGTGCTTCTCTTCACAAAGCTCTCACCCCTCCCAGTAGCTCCCTGCTAGTGACCAGCCTTCACCCCATGAACCTTTGGGGCGAAAGCTGAGATCCAAATGACAGCTTTATGCCTCTGGCCTCCAAAGTTTTACACTCCATGTCTCTCAAAGCAAAGGCATTCATTACATTCCCAGGGCCAAGAGATTTCAGCATTGCTCAAAAGCCTAAGTCCGCAGTCTCCTCTGAGTGCTAAAACAAAGTCATTCTGTGAGCCTCTTTGAAAAATACTCCCAAACCCAAGTTATGTGCTTCTGAGGCTCAGTGCTGAGGTGGGTTGAGGGCGAATGTTTCTCTAGTAAAAGGAAGGATTGGATCAGACTAAAGCAAGATTGAAGCCCAGCAGAACAAGTATTAAATTCCATAGCTCATGCCCAGCATCTGGCATACGCTGTGGCAAGACATGGGCTCCCCAGGGCTTGGGCAGCTCTGATCTGTGGCCTTGCTCGCTGCTGCCCGTGTCCTCAGCTACCCTCAGAGGTGCTGCAGGCTTGTGGCACTTGTTCCTGGGGACCTAACCGCAGCTTTGGCACGCATTGTCTTGTCATGGGCTGCTGGCAGGAGCGCTGGTCTCCCAGTGGGCTGCCTGGCTTCTTAGGCTGCTTTTTTCTTTAGGCTTCCATCATCCTGTAACTCTTGCATTCTGCATGTCTGTTAAAAGCAGCATAAAAGGGAACACTGTTTAGAGATACTAGCGGCAAGTTGATGTGATAGGAAAGTATCTGGCTCTTGGTGGCAAGCCTACAGGTTCTTCTAATACTACTTGAGTCATTCACTTTTAAAGCGCAAGGGAATACTAACATGTAGCAAGAGGCTGGTGAAAAATCAAGTTTATTGTTTTCCAAATTCCTAAAGCCCTAAATAAGAACCCTTTCCACAGGGGTGGCCCAGCTGTCCCCCTGCAGCCCTGGTGATACCCTGGCCTTACTGTCATCTCCCACTGCCCCCGTGGGGAGGAGTCCTTGTCTGTCTTCTTGGTGCAGAGAAGAATGGCCAGCATGCATCACAATGGGAGAGCCCCTTGATAAGGAAGTGATGAAAGAGGGAGCTGTGGATGGTCCGTGCTGGCTATGCAGCAGGACTTTGGTGCTTACAAGCAAGGAAAGGAGAAATGTTGGTGACAGAAGCAGAACCACAAGGCCTCTATGTGTGTGTTGGGGGGAGGTGTTAAAGGAATTTTTCTCTCTATTTCTGCTGGATGAAGTATTCACATCTGTTTATTTTCTGGCTGCCCAGAAACTAGCCCTTTGCACCTGTCTTGCGGTCAGAGCCAGCAGGTGAGGTGGTCCACTTGTTCATGTCTTGATCACTTGTCTGTCGATGAGCTGGGTGCTATGGTAACTTAGAGACCTGAGGTTAGGGAGCTGTGGCCTGCAGGCCCATCCTGCCTGCTGCCTGCTGTGGGACAGCTCCACTTTTCAAATGTGGGATCTGATTCTTTTATTGCTGCCTTTTCTTGACCTCTGGTCCATGGCCTGGAGGTGGCGTGTGAAGCTACATGTCCAGAAGCCACCTTCACCTGACACTGGGTCCTGAAAACCCTGGTCTGGGAGAGGCACCTATCCCCTGCCCCATGCAACTGAGCTACTGCCATTTCTAAAACTTGTGCCTTTTTCTTTCCTTTTTAAAAACCCACTGGCGTCGACAGCCCAGCTACCAGGCTGACAAGAATCAAATTAGCATTCTTTAATGTACATGGATCCTGCAAAGATATCTAATTCACTGCTATAAATGGGCTTGTTTCCTCATTCCCCAAAGCTCTGCCCCTCCTTTGCGAGACTCCGGCGATGAAGAGATTGGCTGTGTCACTTTGATGACTCATTTAATTCCCAGTGACACGAGTGGAATGCGCAAGGCTGCTCCAGGGAAGGTGCGGATTCTAACGCAGTGCAACTCTTGGAGCTGTTTCAGTGACACGTTGGCACCAACCCCAGCTCAAGGCGGGTGGGTGGTTTAGCTCTTCCCCCACTGTGTGTGCACAAGTGTGGACCGGATGGGCAGGCCCTCCTGCTCTGCATACCCAAGCAGGGCTGAGTAATTTCCCCAGGGAAGAGAATTCATTAAATATTGGAGGGCTGACAGGCTCTGTCTCTCTGGTACCGTGCCCTGTCCAGAGATGACCTTGGCAACGCTGAGACTGCACTTGGCTCGTACTTTTCAAGTGAAGTTTTTACAGGCCTTGCCTGCCGCATGTGGCGCGAGGGGAGGTTGGGTTTTCTAGAACTTTCCATCTCCATCATCCTGACTTTGCCACCGGAGAGCAGCAGGTCGTGTGGGTAGCTCTGTGCCTGTCCGTGTGAGCCTCTGAGCAGAATCCTGGTCCAGTTCTAACAATTTTACACTCTCCAGGATTCTGTTACATTGTGCACGGAGCTGCTTCTGTCCACAGAACATGCCCCCAGAATAACTGGGGTGCATCATGTATTTGTGTAGCTGCCTCCGCCTCACCTGACTCATTGGCCAGGCCGTGAACACAGGGGCTGGTTTTGTTGGTGGCTTTTGTACAGCTTACAGTGTCATTTTTACAGGAAGCAACAATGCTCTACATTTACATCCTTGGATTTTTAGTTCTAGGGACAAGCCACAGCTGGTTCTACCTGTAGAGGAGTTCAACAATGATTTCTTTAATATAACAGCTAGGCCTAAGGGAAAGCCAACAAAAATGGTTTGTTTATGAGCCTCTGTGGGTCTGGGGCCCAGGATCACTGCTGGTATTCCATGGGAAGAAACACAGGAAGAACCACGTGCTTATGCAAGTTCTCATCTGGTGGAAGGGAATAGGAGTGAGTGGGTAAGTCCAAGGGTAAGATGCTGATGACACAGTCCCAAGAGAGGGAGAGCTGGCAGGGTGGTCTGAGTGAGGAGGTGACCAGGAAGTCTGTCCGGACCATCCCTGCCTGGCAGCCTCACGCAGCTTCCCCAGCTTTTTTTCTCTCTTGGGCCCTTCCATATCTTGTCTTTTGGCCTTTGTGCTGTTTCCTTTATACTTTTTTTTGTCTCTCCTCACCCTCTTCTGTCTTAGCTGACCACCTTGGAACACGTTCTCACAAGAGTGCTTGGAGGCTCTGGGTCTGGGTGGGGACCATTCCCAGAAATTGCCCTCTCATCTTCTGTTCTCCAGTTATGGGCTGAGCTCACTGCTTTTGTGTTTTCTTCTCTGGGGAGGCTGTGAGCTCCCAGAGGCCGAGGGGTCCAGTTTGTGGCTCGTCTCTTTCTGGCATCCATCCTAAGGGCTGGCTCAGTGGGTCAGTGTTCATTGAATGGATCTGTGCACCTCTGACACTGGGCGAGGCTGGCTCCCAGAGGGGTTGGAGCCGAGAGGACAAAGGTGGCACCCTGAGGGCTGCAGAAACCCTGATAGTATGTGCAGACGATTCACTCATCTCAGTGAGGTGTATAGCAGTGCAGAGGAACCACGGTCAGGAATCCTGCCTCCTTGCTCTGGCATGGATTTGAGCCAGAATTAATGAAAAAGAAGGTATCTTAGCACTTTTTTGTGGCTGGACACACTTTTGGAGACTTATAATCTCTGTTGTGCTTCAAGGAAACTGCATTGCATGGGGCTTCCTACCTGTTTGGGAGCAGGTAGGCGATCTGTGTAGGAGGCCTTGTACTCCTGCCCCTCTGTCCTGGTGTCACCTGGGCCCAAGGGGAGGGAGGTCAGGCTCTGTGGAGGGATGGTGGAGTGCACTCAAATGTCACAGCAGCTCTGTGGTGAGCTGATTCTTTATTCCTCAAGCCACTGGTGGCAGACGTGTGTCCAGGGCTATCACATGGGAGGCTGTCACCCTCCAAGGACCTGAATGAGGTCCAGCTGGTCTAAATCTGGGACATCGATGACTGCCCTCCGGTGCAGCATCTTGGTAGGAAGAAATTCATGATATTTTATAGTGTGAAGCTAAAGCTCCAGGTGAGGGTCTTCAGCTCTGCATTAGTGTGGCCGGGGGTCTGCATCAATAGCAGTTAGGAATGGATGTTCAGATCTTGCGGGTTTATGTGACCATTTGTCCCAGGGGCTTTATTCCCTCCTTGCCAAGACTGTTGTAAGTTAATGCTGCTTAGCAAAGAGCACGGAGTAGAGGCCTCCTTGCACGTGTTAAATTAGTCCCCCCTCCCATCAACTTTTATATTCAAAAAAGGGTTTATTTCCAAAGTGACCTCACTGAAGGCGTGGCTAATGACAGCTGTGGTGGTGGCAGCATTTGTATTGACGCAGATGAGGTTTTATCACATCATAATGTATGTCAGAAGCACTTTATAAAATGGCACATAAGATACAATTCCAGTGGAGTAAGTGCTTCCCTGGCATGCACAAGGGCCTGAGTTCAATCCCCAGTTCTGCAAAAAAGAAAAAAAAAAAAAACCCTTAAAATTCAAGTTCAATATAGAGGAAAAAACAAAACAAAACAAAGACAGAAGGATGCATGCCCAGGTACTAAGTTCTAAATGTTGTGTCATTGGTGGTAATGGATTGGTGGGGTTGTTATGTTTTCCTTTTTAAATATGTGAGACTCTCATTAGTAGGTGCTGGTTTTTTTTAATGAAATAACATAGGTATGGCGAATGAGGCTTTGGAGTTAAATGAATGCAAGCTCTTTGTGAGTCAGTATAACCACAAACTGGTTAGGTCAGCAGCTCTACTGGACAGGAACCTTTCATTAAAAGAGCTGCTAGGTGTACAAAACAGGTGTGTAACACAGAGACACAGGAGCCCGCCACGCCCTGCTCAGGGCTCTGCCCGTGTACAGGCCCGGGGGGTCATGGTAATGTCATATTCATTTTTTGACTAGGAATGTAGCTTAGGGGCATAGTGCCTGCTTGGCAAGTGTGAGGTCCCAAGTTTGATTCCTGGTACAAAAAGAATATATCACATACATTTCGAGATAGTAGGGTCATCTAGAAAGGAACAAAAAAATGATTGTCTTGAAGAACGTTACTGTTACCCTGACTCAGAAGTTATTGGTCCATGTTCTGCGCCCTGGTTGTGTAGCGGCAAGTTCTATCCCTCCATATAAGCCTACCATGCAATGAAGCAGAAGATGCTAAGCAGATGTTTTAGTATACTGTAAAATATGTGGAATGTTAAGAGAAAGGGTTACCACATTGCTGTGTGAAAGAATAAAGACATTGTTTTCTTTAGGCGCAAGACCTGTGACAGGAGCCCAGACTTGCACCGTTATAGCTAAATGACTTTTTTGAGTCTTCAAATGTACTCATTATGATTGGGGTCATACACGCAATCATGATAGTTGGCATTGTTTGTTTATTCTTTTGGAGTGAAGCCCATTGTCACACCGATGATAGGAATATTCATGAGAAACGCATCTTTATTTTTAATAGAACATAGTATATAATTTTTATTTTTTATTATTTTATTTTATTGGGGGCTGGGGAGATGGCTCAGTGGAATAAGCGCTTCCCTGGCAAGTGCAAGGGCCTGAGT